>JAXIVJ010002623.1:45000-105000 GCA_036785665.1 Chirona hameri | reverse complement strand
TATATATATTATATATATATATATATATATATATATATATATATATATATATATATATATATATATATATATATATATATATATATATATATATATATATATATATATATATATATATATATATATATATATATATATATATATATATATATATATATTATATATATATATATATATATATTAATATATATATATATATATATATATATATATATATATATATATATATATATATATATATATATATATATATATATATATATATATATATATATATATATATATATATATATATATATATATATATATATATATATATATATATATATATATATATATATATATATATATATATATATATATATATATATATATATATATATATATATATATATATATATATATATATATATATATATATATATATATATATATATATATATATATATATTATATATATATATATATATATATATATATAATATATATATATATACATATATCATTGCTTTCAATTTATTGAGAAAATCAGGGAGGGGAAGGGGGCAGATTCTGCCACCTCCAACGGGGCGTGTGTTAATCAAAATAATATCCTGAATTTTCTTCAATTCGGATTAAGTGGTTTCTACAACACGATAGTCATATCTTAACACGCGCCCTGGAGGGCCTCCGATAATTACACGCCCTGTAGGGGTGGGGGGGGGGCGGATTCCGACCCCCCTAATATCTCAAAAAACACGCAACGTAGCGATAAGCGGAAAACGGCGTCTGATAGCTCGAGACAAGCTCTATGGAAGGTATATCTGTTTTTTTAGGTCAGGTCAATATTGAGGTCACCAGAGGTCATCAAAGGTCAGATTTTCCAGTTTTAGGACTGCGCTCGAGAAACCCCCAAATATCTCGGGAACTATGATAGCTAGGAACAAACGAAAAAGCAATTGGAAGCTCTTTAAATATTGAATCGCCATCTATGTCCTCAAATTTGAGCTCAGGCAATATTTTAGGCTCCAGAGGTCATCAAATGTTAGTTTTACGCAAATAACTTTTACCTAATGAAGATAAGGCACTAATTTTGTACGCCATCGTGTTTGTCTCGTTAAAGGGAAATAATGACCTTTTTTCCACAAAAATGGAGTTAGCACTTGAAATCGCCAGACGAGACCAAAATATATTGTAAATTCATCACATTTTGCATGACAACTTTCCTACCGAAAGATATTTCAAGTTAAAGTTGATAAGCGTTCCACACTTTTAACGACCGGTACTTGCAAGTATTTTTGGTCCTCATCAAACTGCGGGCTTTTCCCGTATTGTTTTTTTACGCAATGGAGTGGAAAATATATTGCGCGTTCTGCTTGTTGTGATTATATGCCCGGCGATCTTCTAAAACTAACAGCGATTGGAAAAAGTGGCAATAAAATCGGAAGCTCATCGATGCACATCAACGGCGGCATAGTTAGTGGTTGCGACCCTCAATTTTTGAAAATAAATTCATTTGTTTTCAACATTAGGAGTATTGTATAATTTGTCTGTGGCTGTATATAACACTATGCTTTATATTATCATGAAAAATAATAATTTTTCCCCAAAAAACTAACAAACAATAACACAAAACTGGCAATTAAATCGGAAGCTCATCGATGCACATCGACGGCGACCTATTTAGCGTCGGCGATTTGTTTGCAAAGCATTGTCATGCTTCTCGGCGCACTTAACCATTGTGGCGAGTTGTTGCTAGTAGCGCTTTCGTTCTCCATGGCAACCAGGCGTGAGCCAATGAAAAGCCAGGACGTATTCCCTTTCTGGCTTTTGATTGGCTGACGCCTGGTTGCCATGGAGAACGAAAGCGCTACTAGCGTGTGTCCGAGCAGCGCTCAGTTTGATCGGAAATGTCACAGAGCCTCCAAAAATGCCGCAATCGATGTGAACAATGGTAGGGAAGGGCGAATTTGTCAATGACCTTCATGAAGTACACAAGGCACTTGTTTTGTATTTTTCCCAAACTTACAACTTCGAATTTGGGAATAATTTTATTTAATTCTTAAATTTAAATAAAATAATTTTAAAACCATAGCGGTAGCCTAAGAAATTGTTGCTAACAAAATCAAAAGGTCATTATTTCCCTTTAAGGCGCTTCTAATTAAAAATCGTAGAAGGATGAAGATTTCCACTGGGGGGTCGCTCAGGGAAGTACGGGCCAACGTGTTTGTCCGGATGTGTGTCCAGACGAGATCTTTGGCCACCTCTGCAGGTCGACGCTGTGGTTATTAGTTCGGAAGGTTGTGGTTATTGGTCCAGGGGGGCGAAAAACGCCACCCCAGCCAATGGTGTTCGGCTGAGACCCCAGCCAATGCCGGGTTAATACTCGTACATTGTCAAAGCCTTGTACTCCTCTCAGACGTTACTAGCGTACAGCCGTACACTAAACAACAATGAGAACTTTGACTGGTCTCCTTCGAGAGCCTCACTGGCGCTCGACCGGCATACCACCTCTACCACCACAGGACCCTCTAAAGGACAGCAAAGGCCCTCTACAGATCGGCAGGGGCCTCTAAGGGTCGGCAGATGCCCATCTGCAGATGGACCGGGCTCTCTAAAGGTCGACAGAGGGACCTCTACAGATCGGCAGGGCCCTCTTAAGGTCAACAGAGGGCCCTCTACAAATTGGCTGGGACACTGCAGATCGACAGGGCCCCTAAAGGCTGGGAGAGGGCCCTCTACAGGTCGACAGGGCCTTCTACAGGTCGACAGGGCCCTCTACAGGCCGGCAGGGCCCTCTAAATGCCGACAGAGTCCCTCTGCAGATTGACAGGGCGATCTACAGATCGACAGGGTCCTCTAAAAGCCGGCAGGGCCATCTAAAGGCCGTCAAGGCCCTCTAAAGGCCGAAATGGCCCTCTAAAGGCCGAAATGGCCCTCTAAAGGTCAAAAGAGCCCTCTAAAGACCGTCAGGGCCCTCTAAAGGCCGGCAAGGCCATCTAAAGGCCGGCAGGGCCATATAAAGGCCGGCAGGGCCATCTAAAGGCCGGCAGAGAGCCATCTATATATTGGCTGGGGCACTCTGCAGATCAACAGGGCCCCTAAAGGCTGGAAGAGGGCTCTCTTCAGGTGGCCCTCTATATGCTGGAAGCAAGAAGGGTCCTATAAAGGCCGGCAGAGGGCCCTCTACAATCGGCAGGGCCCTCTAAAGGCCAGCACAGGGCCCTCTACAGATTGACTGGGACACTCTGACAGATCGACAAGGCCCCTAAAGGCTGGAAGAGGGCCCTCTTCAGGTCGACAGGGCCCTCTAAATGCCGACAGAGGCCCTCTGCAGATTGGCAGGGCGATCTACAGATCGGCAGGACCCTCTAAAGGCCGGCAGGGCCCTCTTAAGGCCGGCAGGGCCCTCTATAGGCCGGAAGGGCCCTCTAAAGGCCAGAAGGACCCTCTAAAGACCACCAGGGCCCCCTAAATGCCGGCAGGGCCATCTAAAGGTCAGCAGAGGGCCCTCTATAGATTGGCTGTGTCACACTGCAGATCGACAGGGCCCCTACAGACTGGAAGATGTCCCTCTACATGCTGGGAGGGCCATCAAAAGGCCAGCAGAGGGCCCTCTACAAATCAGCAGGGCCCTCTTAAGGCCAGCAGAGGGCCCTCTACAGATTGGCTGAGACACTCGGCAGATCGACAGGGTCTATAAAGTCTGGAAGAGGCCCCCTACAGGTCGGCAGGGCCATCTACAGGTCGGCAGGGCCCTCTACAGGTCGACAGGGCCCTCTACAGGTCGGCAGGGCCCTCTACAGGTCGGCAGGGCCCTCTACAGGTCGGCAGGGCCCTCTACAGGTCAGCAGGGCCCTCTACAGGTCGGCAGGGCCCTCTACAGGTAGGCAAGGCCCTCTAAATGCCGGCAGAGTCCCTCTGCAGATTGGCAGGGCGATCTACAGATCGGCAGGGCCATCTAAAGGCCGGCAGGGCCATCTAAAGGCCGGCAGGGCCATTTAAAGGCCGGCAGTGCCACCTAAAGGCCGGCAGAGACCCATCTATAGATTGGCTGGGGCACTCTGCAGATCGACAGGGCCCCTACAGGCTGGAAGAGGGCTCTCTTCAGGTCGGCAGGGCTCTCTAAATGCTGGAAGCAGGAAGGGCCCTATCAAGCCCGGCAGAGGGCTCTCTACAATCGGCAGGGCCCTCTAAAGGCCAGCACAGGGCCCTATACATATTGACTGGGACACTCTGACAGATTGACAAGGCCCCTAAAGGCTGGAAGAGGGCCCTCTTCAGGTCGACAGGGCCCTCTAAATGCCGGCAGAGGCCCTCTGCAGATTGGCAGGGCGATCTAAAGATCGACAGGGCCCTCTAAAGATCGACAGGGCCCTCTAAAGGCCGGCAGGGCCCTCTAAAGGCCGACAGGGCCTTCTAGAGGCCGGAAGGACCCTGTAAAGGCCGGAAGGACCCTGTAAAGGCCAGCAGGGCCCTCTAAAGGCCACAAGGGTCTCCTAAAGGCCGGCAGGACCATCTAAAGGTCAGCAGAGGGCCCTCTATAGATTGGTTGTGGCACTCTGCAGATCGACAGGGCCCCTAAAGACTGGAAGAGGGCTTTCTACATGATGGCAGGGCCATCTAAAGGCCGGAAGAGAACCCTCTACAGATCGGCAGGGCCCTCTTAAGGCCAGCAGAGGGCCCTCTACAGATTGACTGAGACACTCGGCAGATCGACAGGGCCCATAAAGTCTGGAAGAGGCCCTCTACAAGTCGGCAGGCCCCTCTAAATGCCAGCAGAGGCCCTCTACAGATTGGCAGGTCGATCTAAAGATCAACAGGGCCCTCTAAAGGTTGTCAGGGGGCCCTCTCCAGATCGGCAGGGACCCTCTACAGATGGGCAGGGCCCTATAAAG
This sequence comes from Chirona hameri, assembly GCA_036785665.1. Classification (NCBI taxonomy): domain Eukaryota; kingdom Metazoa; phylum Arthropoda; class Thecostraca; order Balanomorpha; family Balanidae; genus Chirona; species Chirona hameri. The sequence continues at coordinate 100,123 of JAXIVJ010002623.1, read as the reverse complement.
GCCGGCAGAGGGCCCTCTACAACCGACAGGAACCCAGCCCTCTAAATGCCGGCAGGGGGCCATCTGCAGATCGGCAGGGCCCTTTCAAAGCTGGTAGAGGGTCCTCTCCACACTGGCTGGGGCTCTTTGGTACGTATTTACATATATATATATATATATATATATATATATATATATATATATATATATATATATATATGCTTTTAACAGAGAAGCAAGTACTGTTATTTATTTGTTACAATTTTTTAGGTTTGCGGGCGTTCTTTTATGCGACGTAAGGCGTTTTGCGGGCGCCCTGACACCATCCAAAACACTGGGGCCGTCGGCCCCAGGGGTGGGGGAGCATGCCCCCCCCCCCTTGCCTACGTCCTTGGTGTTTGACTCTCACAGGATCCACAGGACAGTCACAACAACTTCCAGCGGGGTAGGCAATTCTAAAAAAAATGCTTTCTGAGTGTAACTCAGTATTGCTAACTATTTACATTACTGTGTTGCACATTTTTTAAATAATTAATTTAAATTTTTAGTAATACAATTGTAAAAGTAAAGTAAAAGTACAATTGTAAAAAAGTGTAAAAGTAAAGTAATACAATTACAATTTTAGTAATACAATTGGGTACTTATTAATGCAAGAAGCACTATGGATTGGTGCCTTAGCAGTGATTAGTTTACCACATGGGTTTGATATGTTAAATAATATGCCACTACACCAACTAGATAAAAAAGTAACACAATTTCTACCACTGTTCATAGAAAGGTGGTGAGAAAGGAAGATAGAAAGGAGGTGAGGTGGTCATAGAAACAGGTGAGCATGATGAGCTCTATTATCTGCTTGGAAGAATTTGGTTCTTGCAAACTGACTAAGCCACCAGCAAGTGACTTAACCATATTAGTGGCAGGGGGGGGGGGGGGCAGATTCTGCCCACCCCTCAGGTTTTTCGCAGATATCACCTGAACGGCCGAGTCAAAATTTGGAGGAACCGCCATTAACAGAGGCGGTTCCAGGGCCCGGTTTTGGGAGTTTTTTTTTCGGCGACATTTGGCGATAATACGGAGATGCGAACTTCACAGCTTCTTCCAACTACCTGAAGTATAAAGGAGTTACATAGGTTTACGGTGATTGAAGCAAGTGCAAATAAGTTGATTTTAGTGAACTATAATACATATTGCACAGCAGAGGCGGTCTCAGGGACTTGAAAAGAGGCGGTTTACAGGAAGTTTTTTTATATTTTGCCTCCCCTTTTCGCTAACCTGGCACCGCCCATGGATGCACATATGCTTTATAACTGTTGTGTCCGATGTCACAATAGCGCACTATTTCATTTATTAAAAAAAAAAAAATATAATGTATTTATTTTACCCCAAAATTTAGTGACCTGAAAACTCCTATGATTTTTGAATTGTAAAATGTCACCATCATATATCAATCCCCAATTTAATCTCTATTGATCCCCATTAGTTGCGTTAAAATCAGTTGATAAACATGACAGCTGTGTTGGATCACAAATACCTCTATTAGTAGTATTTGCCCCCATCACACATTTCAATTTTTTTATTTTTCAGAAATGTAGATTGTGTTGAGGGGAATCAAATGCTGTTTAATTTTTGAAAATTGGACAGGTAGATCTTGAGATCTCCGGGGGGGGGGACGGCAGAATCCACCCCCCTGCCACTAATAGGGGTAGCCAGGAGCCTGCCACTAATAGGGTTAATTCCACAGGAATGTGCTCCATGTATGAATCATGAATGAATAGAATGCCCCCCTCCCCTTCTCATGTTGTTCTTGCAGATAGCCTAACCTAAACCAATTCAAGTCCTTGCTCAATCAGCACTGTTATAATGTCCAGAACTATGTAGTGCCTATTCAAGACCTAATTCCTAGTCTACATTAAATGTGTTTGAAGGGGCCAGTATCCACCGCTGGTGATAGGGCTATTTAAGTCCTCAGATATCTAGGTAAGATGGGTAAGGTAATAATAATCCAAGATGCCTCACAGCAGACACATGCATGATCCATTTTTTACACATGTGGATCATATTAATGGGGTTTGGATACAGAAGTACAATTTGGAATTTGGAACACCTTACACGTTGATAACATTTGGTGTTAAATTTGGGGTGCATTTTAAGAACTACCAGAAAACTTTATTCAAGTGCCCTTTGAATTCAAAGGTTCACAATACATAAGCTCCACTGTAAATTGTGTATGTCTACCTTGTCCCAGTCCCATCTTTTATCTTTTGAGTAGGCAACATTGCAAAATACAGCAAATACTATTCCAAGAATTTCACACAGATATTGGGTAAAGGGCTATTCTCTGATCACATAAAAAGACAGACTTTTCACTCAAATAGTGATGTATCTGTGCTTTTGAGTGTATGTATCATATTAGTTATACCATGTCAATTGCATGACAATTTCAGTGTTTGGATGTGACTGGAGATAGGATCACACATCACACAATTCATGTTATATCTAATAGGGACTGTAACACTGAAACATCAGACACCAGACTTTTCATGCTATTGACTATATTTAGTGTGTTGGTGTTGCCAACATCGCCAAAAGCATGAAAAGTCTGGTGTTAAGACATGTCCTGCAATACAGTTGTTTACCCTACATGTCACCCAGCAAAACAATAACATAAAGCAAGTAGGCAGGTCCTGATACCATTTGCAAGGAAAGTTTAACAATTGTCTGTAGTACAAGCAAACACTAGACATACTACCTTCAAACATTTCAATTGATACATAGGTATCGCTGCCAAATTCATAAGACTTCAACCTCACAAGCCACCTCAAGCGTGGTTCCACTTGAGCAGTCATGCATGAGCTGAATTGGCCCGTCATTACGTCCGAGACCCCACAGCCGTGGGAAGATTCCCACACTAGACAATAGGCCGTTGGAATATGCATCGAAGACGAACGTACCGCTTGCAATTTATTGCCTCATTCTGTTCGTGATCAATTTTAAAACGCAAAAACTTTTTGAATGGACGATCCTCCGGTCTTCATTCCACAAGCCAACTTAACTCGAAAATCACCCGCCAACCACCTAGATCTAGACTCCCATTGAACCCATTGAAGCTTAAACAACCGCGGGGCGGCATCAGTGTAAACAAATTCGTCGTCTGTAAATTAAGCGCCATAATTGTCATACAAGCTAGTAGTACTTTAGAACATAAACTAAATGAAAGAAACTTGGACATGGAACGTTGTTGAATTCTTATTTACTGACATATGGTTTGAGATGATACAGATATATTTTAAAATTTATGCGAACAAATTAGTTGAATATGTATCATCAAGTGTATTTTTACATTTTGTTTTTACTTACCAGGAATCTCCCAGGTACTTTTGGTATTATTTTCCAATTTCTATTTATGTTTTTGGTTCATGTTGTTGTTGCCAGTAACCTCCCACAACACCACACAAGAGGCGGCGGCGTCGTCGGATCAGTATGCTCTATTTACCGTGGTACTAGTGTTGTGAGTTACATTGAAATTATTGCGAGGTATCTCTGCTCTTGTTTTACACAAATACATTGTTGACGACTAACTCACATACCAAGCACTGAATCGCATTTCTCGCAACCAGCAAGGCTGCTAGGAACGGGAAGGAGCAAAGGGCACTGAACACCTAGGAACTCTCAGCAAAAATATGTTCAACATAAAAAATATTGTAAAGAATATTACAGATCGGGTAAGTCAAATGTGCATGAAATGTTAGTTTTTTTTAAAACACATACATGCTATGGTAGCTAACATGGGTCATGGTCTGGTGACAGTCTGTTATGTTGATGTCATTGCTGAATCAAGTACATCAGCATCCTTGCAAGACAAGTTGGGGACCAAGTTTATTATTGTCTCTAGGCTTTGTGAGTTTGTCAATACAAGATACCAAGAAATGAAACTTCACCAATAATTGCAATGGGATTAATAAACATGTTGTTTTATTTCACATGGTTTTTGTTGCCATGAATCAGTTTCTGTTAAGGCGGCCACACACTGGACCATTCAGCGCGCGATCTCACTGCGACGTTCCGCAGTGCTCAGCACAAAAAAAACGTGTCCGGACCAACTTTTTGTGACAATCCCCCAGCGGACACACACCAAATGGCGCAGTGTGCAGCCAGCTTTACCATTCTGTTTATGTGAATGCTTGATTTTGGTAGGCTAAAAGTCTAATCTTCTGACACATCCTATGACCTAACCTCAGAATTTTCATTCTGTCAGAGAGTAGACAATACCTGTATTGTTTCCATTCTCATAGCATGGAAATTCTGAGGTTAGGATGTGTCCAGGGTTAGGGCAGTTTACCCTACCTGGCTATCCATTTTACTTTTGATAGCACATTCATTATAATTTTATATCCTGAAATATAATTTGAAACAGAAATAGCAGTCTCCTACATGCAGCTAGAATGCATTACTATTTTGCTCATGTTTGGCCATACAATTTTAAACATTTTAGTATGTGAAGATCTGTACATACAGTAGGTATTAGGAACTTCAGGCAGGTACCTGATATCATCCTGTGTAAAGGTCTGTTAATATTATACCACAGTTTTTGCAGGTTTTGTCTAATTTTAAAGGTAACCAGCCACAGCCACTGATCAAAGTCCACATAAATTATATATTCATTAGTGTGCCATCATTTACATGAACTTTGATTGTTAGAAGTAGTAAGGCTAGCTCATGATTATAAGACTGAACACCCATAACTGATCATCAAACAGTGTCTGAGTAGACTTTGAAAATCACACATAGTTTGCCTCTTTAGTGTGCCAGATTTTCCGAAATGTGCTTCCATATTGGGGTATATTTTTGTAGGAAAGTGTAATGCCACTTACAAGTGATTCATTTCAGTCCCTTGTTCAGTATTCATTTCAGTACCAGTCAGTAATTACCTTGCCAGTCTTGCCCTCATAACAGGTCAGCAGATTGATATATTGCCATTTACAAATGGGACTTGGCATATAAGTTGTATTTTTATTATAGATTGAATGGTAGGTACCTATTTAGTGAATTTATACTAAATGGTATTATCTAAACATTAATTTATTTTACAGTAGTTTTGAATATGTATGAAATGATTCAGATGTACTACTTGTGTTGTGTATAGGAACAGAACAGAACCTAATTTTGTATCACTTATGCATAGACAAAATCAATGTTTCTTTTCCAGTTTTCCTGCAGTATTATCTACCATTAACTAAGTTGACTAACTACCTGATTACTACACACACTAACCTAGCTAACATCTAACTAACTAGGTAGTATGCATGGCAGGCTGATGACTTATAATAACTCACCTGCAAGAACAAGTGAGTGTACCTCACCAGCCAATCTGGAGCACAGCACTGGAAGCTTTCGATCGACTGAGGAGAGCGATGTGCGCCTTTGCAGGGGCGCTGATGGCTGCACGGGCGCCGGCTCTCGGGCCGGGGCCGGGACCGGCGAGAGGCCCGGACGAAGCTGGCCTGCCGGCGGAGCTACGCGGCGAACTGCGCCGTTGGTGCCGCGACCAGGGCCTGGTCGGCGAGCTGCGCGCCTTCCTGCGCCACCGGCTGGTGACGCTGGTGGGCGGGGGCGGGCCTTCGGCGCCGGCGCCGCCACTGGCGCTGCTGGCCGCCGACCTGCTGCGCCACCTGCGGCTCTGGTTCTCGCTGGCCGTGCTGACGGCCGAGGCTGGCCTGGCGCGACCCGGCCCGCCCGAGGCGCGCCTCTCGGCCGTCGAGGTGGACCGGGTGCTAGCAGAGTGCGGTGGCGACGCTGACGGCCGGCTGTTCGGCCAGTACTGGGCCGGAGACCAGCCGCTGGTGTCACTACTGCTGCAGCGCGGTCCCCCGGCTCAGCCTCCGCTCCCGCCGCCGCCGCCGCCGGGCGACCCCTGCGAGCCGCCGCAGCCGCCGGAGAGCGGCCCGCTGGAGCTGCGAATGCTGCAGTACCGACGGAGAGCCGACGCCCGGGCACAGGAGCGGTACGCACGGGAGATGGCCGCCTTCAAGAGCGACCAACTGAAGCAGCTCAAGGATCGAGAGCACGCGCGCTACAAGAGGAAGCTGGCTGCGATGCGGGAGGAGCTGCAGGAGAAGTATGAATCGGAGCTTGTGTCTGACAAGCGGAAATTGGCTGTTGAGAGGGACGCGGTCCTAGCTGGAATGGCTCAAGAGCGAGAGCGACTTTGGCAGTACAATGACAGTCTGCATGCTCTTGATCGGAGTATTCAGGATAGAGAGACTAAGCTAAACATATCTCTGGCGAATCAATATATTCCCATAAACCTAACTATGGAGAAGAGTTTTTGCGATGAAGGGTCACAAACGGACATGACCGCCAATGTGAGTCACGCTGACATTTCTTCGCCACAACGAATAAAACTGAACGTGACATTTGATGCGACAGGCGACAACGAAGCGCCTGCTGCAAACGAAGTCACCCCTCCTCGGACCCTGCACCACTTTTCGCTGCAGGAGCTGTCTCCATCAGTCAGTTTGCGCCGTTCAGAGACCGCCCCGGAATCGGGTTATATTCCTACACCGTCCGGTCGCCGCCTGCGTGCCGGTATGCCTCGTACCTCTCCCGGTGACGACGGTGACGGTGACGTAACTCCAATCCAGGCACAGCAGGCTCCGTTGACGACTGTGAACCAGTCTGCACCTGCGGTCACCAGCCATCCCGCCGTGAACCAGCCACTGCATATGGTCACCAGCCATCTTGTCGTGCCGTCGTCCGTCCCTGCAGGCTCAGCTGCCTCTGCCGTCAGCAGTCGGACGCTCAAGGACCGACTCATCAATGAGCTGGAGCGCCGCGTGTCCGAGCTGGAGGTCAGCCTGTCGGCGAGTCGCTCCGACTCTCAGTTCTCTTCCCCAGACCGACAGAGATCCTCCCCAGCTCCAGTCCCGGCAGCGACTCCGGCAGCAGCGCCGCTGGCCCACGGTGCGTGCTGTGACGGCAGAGATCCTCACCTGCGTGAGGAGAACGCTCGGTGTCGTTCCGCGCTGGAGCGTCAGCGCCTCCTCCTGGAGAGTCTGATGGAGCGCTCCTCCGAGCTGGAGGCGCAGATGTGCGCTCTGCAGCTGATGGCTGAGCAGAGCCGACGCGGGAGCCAGGCAGGGGTGTCTGAGAGACCTCTGGCTACTTCTCCGCACCCGGCGGCGTTGCCACCTCCCCCGCTGGAGCTGCCGTTGCCGCCGGCGTCCCTGCCCGCCGGCCAGCAGGCAGACATGACCGCCTTCCTGGCGTCCACACGCAGCCGACTGGGCACACTGTCGACGGCGGCCAGCCGGTTGTCTCGTCAGTTCCGTGACTACCAGACCACCAGACAGCGCCATGAGCTGGACAGCGCTCTCGGCGGTGTCAAGCGCCAGCTGTTTGGCGAGCGGGAGGACGACTCGCAGTCGCCGCCTCCGCCGGCGGCCGCCGAGCCGGGCGGCTGGCGGGCGGCTGAGGACAGGCTGTCTGGACACCGGCGGACCTGGTCGGAGCCGGCCGAGCCGGCGCCCTTGTCTAGGGAGGAAAGAATAGAGGCGGTGCTGCGGATCAGTCGGCTGGCGGCGGTGGTCAGTCCCGGAGTGGGGCAGACCGCGCGCCATGATCGTGCTCCGGCGGGGGTGGCTGGGGTTCAGGAGTCGGTGCTCGGGGTGACAGCAAGAGGAAGCCGCTGGCGGGCCACGGAGCAAGGCTCTGGTACGGCGAGGGATGGGCGCCGAGCTACCCAACCCATCCGACTGGGAAGCGACTTGGCTTCCTCTGACCGCCCGCCGCTGCCGATCAGACCTGTCAGGGATACACCGAGAGTGTCTAACGCTTCCGAGCGCTCAGCTCTACCAGCCAGTCGCTTGGTCTGCACTGCAGCGTCGGTGAGCGCAGTGCCTCTGGACGTCGGCGGCTGCCCCAGTGGTGCCGCCGTGCGGGGTCTGCGCTCGGCCAGTCCCAGCCGCTCCCGACTGTTCAGTTTGCTGGGCGCCGGGGTGGCGGCGGCGGCGGCGGCGGCCGAGTCCGATCCCCAGCCGTCGCAGAGGGGTGCTGCCAGCGTCACGTCCGCTCCTCTCCAATCGGACCGGGATCACCAGGGGAATAGTGCCGCCTTATATGATGAGCACTCCGTACGTCGCAGAGATGATACAGCCGAGGTATATCAGGCTGACCGCGCTGCGGCGGAGCTGTGCTGGGAGAACGCAGCAGTGCGACTCTCCTCCACTCTGCAGGCAGTGGGCGACTCACAGAAAACCGCACTGGACATAGATTCCCAGTGCAGGAACTCCTTGGGAAGCAAGAAGAGTGAAACTCAGGCTTCGGGGAAAGTTGCTGGAACTTATCACCCTACTGCTATAGCGCAGAGTGTAATTGATAAGCCGAAAGATCGTCAAGGAGCTTCCAAAAGGAAATCGGAATCTGTGGCAGGTGATGCCTATGGCTCTCAGACCTTGGATCCAGAACATTCACCACCGAAACTGATCATGGATCTTGACTCTCAGTGGATGTCAAGCGGTAATGTGGACTCACAACGGAAACCTGCCGTAGATCTGGACTCTCAGTATAAACCTGCCGTAGATCTGGACTCTCAGTGGAAACCTGCCGTCGATCTGGACTCTCAGTGGAAACCTGCCGTAGATCTGGACTCTCAGTGGAAACCTGCCGTAGATCTGGACTCTCAGTGGAAACCTGCCGTAGATCTGGACTCGCAGTGGAGGACGGGCGGTGACACACGTCAGTCAGAAGACGCTGATTCTGGCAGCGGCCGAGGTATGTCTGAACCTGTTGCAGTGCCTGTCGAACCATCAATCCAAGAACGGCAGCGGACCTCTCCACCAGGGGCCACAGTCGCCGAGACTCCAGCGGCCGCTGCCCCGGCTGCAGTGGACCTGGATTCTCAATGGAAGCCACCTGCCGCTGCCGAGGAGGCCAGCGTCCAGCGCGGTCCGCTAGCCGATTGCCCCGTCCCCAGCTGGGGTCTGTCGGAACAGACCTCCGACCACTCAGCTGACGCCAGCCGGGCTCAGTCCTCCGTCGGTCCGGTGCCGGATCCGACCCTCCGCCTCGGCCGTCGGTCCGCTCCCTCCTCATCCTCCGACGAGCGTCCATCGGCGGCGATCGCTCGGCGTCCCTCGCCGCCGGAGCTGCCGCCGGAGCTGCCGACGCGTCCTGGCTCGGCTAGCAGCGCTAGTTCAGCAGAGCGCAGCGGCGCCCTTCTGCGCTCCTCCCTGGGGTACGCCGTAAATCCGGCCGCCGCCAGCGGGGACACCGGCGGCTTCCCCCTGCCAATGAGTGAGACGCCGCGGGCGGGCACGCCTGAAACGGCGGCTGAACTGCCCCCGGCCGGCTCTGCCCGCGGTGGGGACGGGCAGGCGGTAACATCGGCACGGCCGCTCGTGTCGCCCGGCTCCCCGCCCGGCCCCCCGACAGAACGATCCTCGTCCGATGTTATCTCAGGAGCCACCGGCGGACGGTCGGCAGACGAAGACGACTTCTGGGGGTAGACGGAAGACGAGCGTGACTTCTAGGGTAGACGGAAGACGAGCGTGATTTCTGTGGGCAGACGGAAGACGAGCGTGACTTCTAGGGGTAGACGGAAGACGAGCGTGACTTCTAGAGTAGACGGAAGACGAGCGTGATTTCTGTGGGCAGACGGAAGACGAGCGTGACTTCTAGGGGTAGACGGAAGACGAGCGTGACTTCTAGGGGTACACAGAGGACGAGCGTGACTTCTAGGGGCAGACGGAAGACGAGCGTGACTGCTGGGGGTAGACGGAAGACGAGCGTGACTTCTAGGGGTACACATAAGACGAGCGTGACTTCTAGGGGTTGACGGAAGACGAGCGTGACTTTTAGGGGTAGACAGACGACGGGTAGTTGTCAGCAGGGTGAAACGGAAGCCTTAGTGAATGTTGAAGGTGTAGTTCACAAATATAGAGCTTAACTGTGTACCAAACCACCTGGACAGCGCTATGTCATCTGCACTGTAGTCGCGATGTCATCTGCACTGTAGTCCGATGTCATCGCACTGTAGTCGCGATGTCATCTGCACTGTAGTCGCGATGTCATCGCACTGTAGTCGCGATGTCATCTGCACTGTAGTCGCGATGTCATCTGCACTATAGTCGCGATGTCATCTGCACTGTAGTCGCGATGTCATCTGCACTGTAGTCGCGATGTCATCTGCACTGTAGTCGCGATGTCATCTGCACTGTAGTCGCGATGTCATCTGCACTGTAGTTATATTTATTTCTGCCTGGTGCACTGTTGCACTGAGCAGATGAACAAGTCCGTCCATGTGAGCAGATGAACAAGTCCGTCCATGTGGGCAGATGAACAAGTCCGTCCATGTGGGCAGATGAACAAGTCCGTCCATGTGAGCAGATGAACAAGTCCGTCCATGTGGGCAGATGAACAAGTCCGTCCATGTGAGCAGATGAACAAGTCCGTCCATGTGAGCAGGTGAACAAGTCCGTCCATGTGAGCAGATGAACAAGTCCGTCCATGTGGGCAGATGAACAAGACCGTCCATGTGGGCAGATGAACAAGTCCGTCCATGTGGGCAGATGAACAAGTCCGTCCATGTGGGCAGATGAACAAGTCCGTCCATGTGGGCAGATGAACAAGTCCGTCCATGTGGGCAGATGAACAAGTCCGTCCATGTGGGCAGATGAACAAGTCCGTCCATGTGAGCAGATGAACAAGTCCGTCCATGTGAGCAGATGAACAAGTCCGTCCATGTGGGCAGATGAACAAGTCCGTCCATGTGGGTTGTTGTGAAACATTCGTTGATTCAATGTTGTTGTCATGTCCTTTGCTGAGTTGCAGGGAAGTGTTCCGCTCATGCTGGTCAGAAGGTAGTTAGCAAATATGTAGATGGCTGATTGCGATTATGAATAAGTAATCTGGAATATATTGTGTCATGTTGGCAGGTGCGTTCTATAACATGGCCGGAACTTGACGATATATGTTTCGTCTGGAAACATGTGTGTATGCCCGTGTTCTCATTTCACACAATACACGGTTGTGTTTCTGTTGTTGGCAGCTTTTTGTAGTCAATGAGAAATCGAGCGAAGAACGGATATCATGAGAAACATAAGACGGCTGGGGGAGGGGGGGGGGGGCTATTGCCAAATGACAGGACCTGCGAACTCACGGAGTATTCTCTGCATCGATGAGCGAGAGCCAGGAAAGTAATGACGCTTCCAATTATCTACTAACGGTAGCATTAACAGATCGATGAGTTCATCCATTAACTGGATAGAAACGGAACTGAATTAGAAACTGGACCCCTGCCCAAAGCGACGTCGTTCCGTTCCATATCTGGATATACAAGCGAACGTGGTGCTCCATTAGATGACCCGAGAGCCATTGGCCCTGACCGGATAGGGTAGGCGAGAGCCATTGGCCCTGACCGGATAGGGTAGGCGAGATCCACTGGCCCTGACCGGATAGGGTAGGCGAGATCCACTGGGAAAGGCGTCAGTTAAGTAGACACGTCGGTAAGAAGGTAAGCAATGGTTGGGATGGCTTCAACTGCTTATATCGAGGAATAGTAATCATTTGATTTATGTCTGGCTGAGCCGGCAGTGGAGATCCGCAATGGGTGGGACCGTTAATGTCAACCGGCGTTCTCAAGTCAAAGGCGACTACACTGGTAATGGCAAACCACGATCATATTGCATATGAGTTGACTAACAAAGTCACCTTCTCTTCTCACAAGCAGATAGAAGAAAATAACAATATTGTTACTACCTAGGAAATTCCACACACTCAGCCTCTAAAGGTACTCCACATACCGTGGTTTGTATGAATGTACCGGCAGGTGGAGGGTGGCTGCGTTGTGTTGCGACACCTCAGTGGCCCGTCTGACGCTCTGTTGCCCTGCCTAACCGGCAGGTGGAGGGTGGCTGCGTTGTGTTGCGACACCTCAGTGGCCCGTCTGACGCTCTGTTGCCCTGCCTAACCGGCAGGTGGAGGGTGGCTGCGTTGTGTTGCGACACCTCAGTGGCCCGTTTGACGCTCTGTTGCCCTGCCTAACCGGCAGGTGGAGGGAGGGCGGACGGCGTCCGTCTCCTCTGCCGACGAGGCGGTGGCAGCCGGCGGCGCCGAGGGCTTCCTCTGCCCCACCTGCATGAAGAGCTTCGCCAGCCCTGACCAGCTGCAGCAGCACGACCAGACGGCACACATCGACCCCTGTACGCCACAAACACGCACACCATTTGCTGGCATAGGTGGACACCGGTCCGTTACTACGTTACTCCGTTACTAACGAAGTTACCTTTTTAGTAACGAAGTAACGGAATCGTTACATTCTTTTTAGAGTAACGGACCGAGTAACGGAAGTTACTTTTGTGGTCCGTTACTTCGCTACTTTTTAGTCCGTTACTCCGTTACTCCGTTACTTTTTGCCTATGCTTGTTTCTCTTCACGCCCGGGTTTATTCGCACCAGCACAATCAATGTCTCACACACGTAAAAATCGAATGTCATATGGCGTAAAGGGCTCCCAAATATCGCACCTGTTGGGCTGTTTGTTGCTTAATGCGGCACAATGCGCAATGACTGCGATAAAGGTAGCTGTCTCCCGATCCCGATGACTGCGATAAAGGTAGCTGTCTCCTGATCCCGATGCCGCGAAACGTTGACAATGTTCGTCAGCTGATATCGGCCGGCGGCAAGCTGGCGGCACTAGTTTATGATAAAGGCGAGCTTCGAGTAACGAGTAGCGGGCCTCTGATAATTACACGCACTGGAGGGGGGGGGGATTCCGCCCCCCCCCCCCCCAGATCTCGCCCCCATAAGAGCTACAATAACGAAATTTGTAGGGTAGGAAGGTTCTGTAGGGAACTTTGTTTTGCGAAATTTGAATGATCCTAGGTCAGTATCTCCGAGGTCAAATGGGGTCAAATATGCACACACAAAAAGAAATAGCGCTTTGCTCCAGAAACCCCCAAATATCTTGAGAACTATGATAGCTAGGAACAAACGAGAGAAAAAAAACAGTCGAAAGCTCTTGAAGTATGCAATCGTCATGGTGTCCACACATTTTAGCTCAGGTTAATAGTTTAGGCTCCAGAGGTGATCTAAGGTCGAGCAGGCTATTTATGGCAAAACCGTTTTTTTTTTGCAAATGGCTTTTACCTAAGAAAGTTAAGGCAATAATTTTGACGCCATCGTGTTCGTCTTGCCAAGGCGCTTCGAAATATATTCATGTTGTGATCAGTTTAGGTCAACGTAGAAATTTGACATCAGGTCAAGGTCAAGTAGTGACCCGAGATGGCCATGATCATGCTGCATATTGGGAGACGTGTCTTGACGAGACAAACACTTTGGTACACGGGTCACGGGTAAACCTACCCGTGTCCCGTCTGTAAGGCGCGGCTCACGTCATCTGTGTCTGTGTTGACAGCGGCCACCTACCCGTGCCCCGTCTGTAAGGCGCGGCTCACGTCATCTGTGTCTGTGTTGACAGCGGCCACCTACCCGTGTCCCGTCTGTAAGGCGCGGCTCACGTCATCTGTGTCTGTGTTGACAGCGGCCACCTACCCGTCTCCCGTCTGTAAGGCGCGGCTCACGTCATCTGTGTCTGTGTTGACAGCGGCCACCTACCCGTGTCCCGTCTGTAAGGCGCGGCTCACGTCATCTGTGTCTGTGTTGACAGCGGCCACCTACCCGTGCCCCGTCTGTAAGGCGCGGCTCACGTCATCTGTGTCTGTGTTGACAGCGGCCACCTACCCGTGTCCCGTCTGTAAGGCGCGGCTCACGTCATCTGTGGAGTTGGAACAGCACTTTGCCAAGAACCACCCGGCCGAGCCGCAGTCCGACAACGTACAGGTGCTGCAGCACGAGCTGACCGACGTCAACACCACGCTGAGGGTGAGTCCTGCTCCTGAGGCACGTCAGTTCTGAGACACGTCAGTTCTGAGACACGTCAGTTCTGAGACACGTCAGTTCTGAGGCACGTCAGTCCTGAGACACGTCAGTTCTAAGACGTCAGTTCTGAGACACGTCAGTTCTGAGACACGTCAGTTTTGAGACACGTCAGTTCTGAGACACGTCAGTTTTGAGACACGTCAGTTTTGAGACACGTCAGTTCTGAGACACGTCAGTTTTGAGACACGTCAGTCCTGAGACACGTCAGTTCTGAGACGTCAGTTTTGAGACACGTCAGTCCTGAGACACGTCAGTTTTGAGACACGTCAGTCCTGATACACGTCAGTCCTGAGACACGTCAGTTCTAAGACACGTCAGTTCTGAGACACGTCAGTTCTAAGACGTCAGTTTTGAGACAGGTCAGACATGCTGATGGTCAGAACTCGGAGTTAAGCCGCATAGCGCAATCGAGACATGCAGTAGCACTGCGACTCGCTAACAGCGTCTGGTGGTCTGTACTCGGTAGCACTGCGACTCGCTAACAGCGTCTGGTGGTCTGTACTCGGTAGCACTGCGACTCGCTAACAGCGTCTGGTGGTCTGTACTCGGTAGCACTGCGCCTCGCTAACAGCGTCTGGTGGTCTACTCGGTAGCACTGCGACTCGCTAACAGCGTCTGGTGGTCTGTACTCGGTAGCACTGCGACTCGCTAACAGCGTCTGGTGGTCTGTACTCGGTAGCACTGCGACTCGCTAACAGCGTCTGGTGGTCTGTACTCGGTAGCACTGCGACTCGCTAACAGCGTCTGGTGGTCTGTACTCGGTAGCAAATATAATCCTACCCACTTCCTTTTGCTAGGAAGATATTACTGAGCACAAAGTCAGACTCTGGTGTCTCATCAGGTCTGTATCTTTGAATGCTATTATTGGTGCTCAGTTGCGTTCTGTGCTGGATTATAAGCCCGTGTGACTGGCGCGTGTTTTGCGTCTGACAGGAGGACCTGAAGCGGGAGGTGGCGCGACTGTGTGACTGGCGCGTGTTTTGCGTCTGACAGGAGCTGAAGCGGGAGGTGGCGCGACTGTGTGACTGGCGCGTGTTTTGCGTCTGACAGGAGGACCTGAAGCGGGAGGTGGCGCGACTGTGTGACTGGCGCGTGTTTTGCGTCTGACAGGAGGACCTGAAGCGGGAGGTGGCGCGACTGTGTGACTGGCGCGTGTTTTGCGTCTGACAGGAGGACCTGAAGCGGGAGGTGGCGCGACTGTGTGACTGGCGCGTGTTTTGCGTCTGGCAGGAGGAGCGGTGGTACAGTGAGGACCTGAAGCGGGAAGTGGCGCGGCTGTGTGACTGGCGCGTGTTTTGCGTCTGACAGGAGGAGCTGAAGCGGGAGGTGGCGCGACTGTGTGACTGGCGCGTGTTTTGCGTCTGACAGGAGGACCTGAAGCGGGAGGTGGCGCGACTGTGTGACTGGCGCGTGTTTTTCGTCCGACAGGAGGACCTGAAGCGGGAGGTGGCGCGACTGTGTGACTGGCGCGTGTTTTGCGTCTGACAGGAGGAGCTGAAGCGGGAGGTGGCGCGACTGTGTGACTGGCGCGTGTTTTGCGTCTGACAGGAGGACCTGAAGCGGGAGGTGGCGCGACTGTGTGACTGGCGCGTGTTTTGCGTCTGACAGGAGGACCTGAAGCGGGAGGTGGCGCGACTGTGTGACTGGCGCGTGTTTTGCGTCTGACAGGAGGACCTGAAGCGGGAGGTGGCGCGACTGTGTGACTGGCGCGTGTTTTGCGTCTGACAGTGAGGACCTGAAGCGGGAGGTGGCGCGGCTGTGTGACTGGCGCGTGTTTTGCGTCTGCCAGTGAGGACCTGAAGCGGGAGGTGGCGCGACTGTGTGACTGGCGCGTGTTTTGCGTCTGACAGGAGGACCTGAAGCGGGAGGTGGCGCGACTGTGTGACTGGCGCGTGTTTTGCGTCTGACAGGAGGACCTGAAGCGGGAGGTGGCGCGACTGTGTGACTGGCGCGTGTTTTGCGTCTGACAGGAGGACCTGAAGCGGGAGGTGGCGCGACTGTGTGACTGGCGCGTGTTTTGCGTCTGACAGGAGGACCTGAAGCGGGAGGTGGCGCGACTGTGTGACTGGCGCGTGTTTTGCGTCTGACAGGAGGACCTGAAGCGGGAGGTGGCGCGACTGTGTGACTGGCGCGTGTTTTGCGTCTGACAGGAGGACCTGAAGCGGGAGGTGGCGCGACTGTGTGACTGGCGCGTGTTTTGCGTCTGACAGGAGGAGCTGAAGCGGGAGGTGGCGCGACTGTGTGACTGGCGCGTGTTTTGCGTCTGACAGGAGGAGCTGAAGCGGGAAGTGGCGCGACTGTGTGACTGGCGCGTGTTTTGCGTCTGACAGGAGGAGCTGAAGCAGGAGGTGGCGCGACTGTGTGACTGGCGCGTGTTTTGCGTCTGACAGGGGGAGCTGAAGCGGGAGGTGGCGCGACTGTGTGACTTTCGCGTGTTTTGCGTCTGACAGGAGGAGCTGAAGCGGGAGGTGGCGCGACTGTGTGACTGGCGCGTGTTTTGCGTCTGACAGGAGGAGCTGAAGCGGGAGGTGGCGCGACTGTGTGACTGGCGCGTGTTTTGCGTCTGACAGGAGGAGCTGAAGCGGGAGGTCGGCTGTGTGACTGGCGCGTGTTTTGCGTCTGACAGGAGGACCTGAAGCGGGATGTGGCGCGACTGTGTGACTGGCGCGTGTTTTACGTCTGACAGGAGGAGCTGAAGCGGGAGGTCGGCTGTGTGACTGGCGCGTGTTTTGCGTCTGACAGGAGGAGCTGAAGCGGGAGATGGCGCGACTGTGTGACTGGCGCGTGTTTTGCGTCTGACAGGAGGAGCTGAAGCGGGAGGTCGGCTGTGTGACTGGCGCGTGTTTTGCGTCTGACAGGAGGAGCTGAAGCGGGAGGTGGCGCGACTGTGTGACTGGCGCGTGTTTTGCGTCTGACAGGAGGAGCTGAAGCGGGAGGTGGCGCGACTGTGTGACTGGCGCGTGTTTTGCGTCTGACAGGAGGAGCTGAAGCGGGAAGTGGCGCGACTGTGTGACTGGCGCGTGTTTTGCGTCTGACAGGAGGAGCTGAAGCGGGAGGTGGCGCGACTGTGTGACTGGCGCGTGTTTTGCGTCTGACAGGAGGACCTGAAGCGGGAGGTGGCGCGACTGTGTGACTGGCGCGTGTTTTGCGTCTGACAGGAGGACCTGAAGCGGGAGGTGGCGCGACTGTGTGACTGGCGCGTGTTTTGCGTCTGACAGGAGGACCTGAAGCGGGAGGTGGCGCGACTGTGTGACTGGCGCGTGTTTTGCGTCTGACAGGAGGACCTGAAGCGGGAGGTGGCGCGACTGTGTGACTGGCGCGTGTTTTGCGTCTGACAGGAGGACCTGAAGCGGGAGGTGGCGCGGCTGTGTGACTGGCGCGTGTTTTGCGTCTGACAGGAGGAGCTGAAGCGGGAAGTGGCGCGACTGTGTGACTGGCGCGTGTTTTGCGTCTGACAGGAGGACCTGAAGCGGGATGTGGCGCGACTGTGTGACTTGCGCGTGTTTTGCGTCTGACAGGAGGACCTGAAGCGGGAGGTGGCGCGACTGTGTGACTGGCGCGTGTTTTGCGTCTGACAGGAGGACCTGAAGCGGGAGGTCGGCTGTGTGACTGGGGCGTGTTTTGCGTCTGACAGGAGGACCTGAAGCGGGAGGTCGGCTGTGTGACTGGCGCGTGTTTTGCGTCTGACAGGAGGAGCTGAAGCGGGAGGTCGGCTGTGTGACTGGCGCGTGTTTTGCGTCTGACAGGAGGACCTGAAGCGGGAGGTGGCGCGACTGTGTGACTGGCGCGTGTTTTGCGTTTGGCAGGAGGAGCGGTGGTACAGTGAGGAGCTGAAGCGGGAAGTGGCGCGGCTGCAGCAGCTGGTGGAGGCCACGCAGTCAGAGGAGACGCTCCTCTGTCAGCAGCAGATCGCCGCCCTGCAGCAGAGCAAGGTCAACACCGCCAGCATTGGCCAGTACTATCTGGCACGCAGTATCATACTATCGTCAATTGTGCAGTTTGTACACTTGTACAGGGCAATGGTACATTATATTCTGTACAACGTAGTATTATATTTTGCTCTGAGACACGTTTCATCAGCTTGCGTGGGAAGTTGGTTATACCACGAGTGAGAGGCAACCACATGGACACTTGGATGGGTCGGGTTACGGGTATCCCGGTCACGATTTTAGGGCGTCCATACATGGCTAACTCTCGGTAAATATTGTTTTATCCACTTAAATGTCCTGTATCTTAAGAACGTGAATGACGCATTAGGCGATAGATGTGCTGTTATGCAGAGTAGCGCTGCTACCGGACAGGACTGGTGTGAGCTGTTATCGCTTAGTGCTTAGCCTGTGTGTGTTCGTCTGATTATGGCAGGCCCTGGTCACCTCCGAGGTGATGCTGCTGAGGCTTAGCCTTAGTGCTTAGCCTGTGTGTTTCGTCTGATTCTGGCAGGCCCTGGTCACCTCCGAGGTGATGCTGCTGAGGCTTAGCCTTAGTGCTTAGCCTGTGTGTTTCGTCTGATTCTGGCAGGCCCTGGTCACCTCCGAGGTGATGCTGCTGAGGCTTAGCCTGTGTGTTTCGTCTGATTCTGGCAGGCCCTGGTCACCTCCGAGGTGATGCTGCTGAGGCTTAGCCTTAGTGCTTAGCCTGTGTGTTTCGTCTGATTCTGGCAGGCCCTGGTCACCTCCGAGGTGATGCTGCTGAGGCTTAGCCTTAGTGCTTAGCCTGTGTGTTTCGTCTGATTCTGGCAGGCCCTGGTCACCTCCGAGGTGATGCTGCTAAGGCTTAGCCTTAGTGCTTAGCCTGTGTGTTTCGTCTGATTCTGGCAGGCCCTGGTCACCTCCGAGGTGATGCTGCTGATGCTTAGCCTTAGTGCTTAGCCTGTGTGTTTCGTCTGATTCTGGCAGGCCCTGGTCACCTCCGAGGTGATGCTGCTGAGGCTTAGCCTTAGTGCTTAGCCTGTGTGTTTCGTCTGATCCTGGCAGGCCCTGGTCACCTCCGAGGTGATGCTGCTGAGGAAACAGCTGACCGAGTCACTGGAGAGCAGCACATCTCTCAAGCAGGACTACACAACTCTGCAAGAAAGGGTGAGAGGCACGGCGGCGGTGGCGACCCCTTACTTACTGCAATGCTTCAACCTGGTCCGTTTCGTCACACTGATTTCACGGTAACTTGCTGTAGGGACGGATACTACAAAATAAGGTGTGCCTCATGTAGGCAAACACCGGCGTTAAGGGCCACCACGTCAACTTGTTCGCTTATTTGCCCCACCTGTCCTCAGAAATCGAACAAACGTTATCACTTATTTTCCTTAGTTGAATTTGCGGCTGCTCGGCGCCAGTTTATTGCATACCAAGGTGGGTGATTTTGTCATTGAGTTGATTGAGAGGGCTGGGGGGGGGGGGGCTACTTTGGGTGCCTTCTCAAGCAAAATCAAGGTCTCTGGTGATATGCAGATGGTTTAATTTGCGATTTGTTTTGGAGAATAGCAAAGCTTACTCCTAAATGTTCATTGCGGGCTGAGTGAAATGTTATTACCCATGTGACGAGGGCATTACATACGCTGACGTGGTCTCTCGCCCTGCAGGCCGGGGGGGGGGGAGGTACGCAGGACTCGGACTCGAGGCTGACTTGGTCTCTCGCCCTGCTGGCCGGGGGGGGGGAGGGGGGAGGTACACAGCCCTCGGACTCGAGGCTGACCTTGGTCTCTCGCCCTGCAGGCGGGGGGGGGGGGGGGGGTACGCAGCACTCGGACTCGAGGCTGACGTGGTCTCTCGCCCTGCAGGCCGGGGGGGGGGGATACGCAGCACTCGGACTCGAGACTGACCTTGGTGTCTCGCCCTGCAGGTCGGGGGGGGGGGGGGGGGGTACGCAGCACTCGGACTCGAGGCTGACGTGGTCTCTCGCCCTGCAGGCCGGGGGGGGGGGGGGGGGGGTACGCAGCCCTCGGACTCGAGGCTGACTTGGTCTCTCGCCCTGCAGGCCGGGGGGGGAGGTACGCAGCCCTCGGACTCGAGGCTGACTTGGTCTCTCGCCCTGCAGGCCGGGGGGGGGGAAGTAGGTACGCAGGACTCGGACTCCAGGCTGACGTGGTCTCTCGCCCTGCAGGCCGGGGGGGGGGGAGGTACGCAGCACTCGGACTCGAGGCTGACCTTGGTCTCTCGCCCTGCAGGCCGGGGGGAGGTACGCAGCACTCGGACTCGAGGCTGACCTTGGTCTCTCGCCCTGCAGGTCGGGGGGGAGGTACGCAGCCCTCGGACTCGAGGCTGACTTGGTCTCTCGCCCTGCAGGCCGGGGGGGGGGGGGAGGTACGCAGCCCTCGGACTCGAGGCTGACTTGGTCTCTCGCCCTGCAGGCCGGGGGGGGGAGGTACGCAGCCCTCGGACTCGAGACTGACCTTGGTGTCTCGCCCTGCAGGTCGGGGAGGGGGAGGTACGCAGCCCTCGGACTCGAGGCTGACTTGGTCTCTCGCCCTGCAGGCCGGGGGGGGGGGGGGGTAGGTACGCAGGACTCGGAATCCAGGCTGACGTGGTCTCTCGACCTGCAGGCCGGGGGAGGTACGCAGCCCTCGGACTCGAGGCTGACTTGGTCTCTCGCCCTGCAGTCCGGGGGGGGGGGGTAGGTACGCAGGACTCGGAATCCAGGCTGACGTGGTCTCTCGCCCTGCAGGCCGGGGGGAGGGGGTGGGGGGTACGCAGCACTCGGACTCGAGGCTGAGTTGGTCTCTCGCCTTGCAGGCCGGGGGGGGGGGGGTACGCAGCACTCGGACTCCAGGCTGACGTGGTCTCTCGCCCTGCAGGCCGGGGGGGGGGGGGGGTACGCAGCACTCGGACTCGAGGCTGACGTGGTCTCTCGTCCTGCAGGCCGGGGGGGGGGGGGTACGCAGCCCTCGAACTCGAGGCTGACTTGGTCTCTCGCCCTGCAGGCGGGGGGGGGGGGGGGATACGCAGCACTCGGACTCGAGACTGACCTTGGTGTCTCGCTCTGCAGGTCGGGGGGGGGGGGGGTACGCAGCACTCGGACTCGAGGCTGACGTGGTCTCTCGCCCTGCAGGCCGGGGGGGGGGGGGGGATACGCAGCACTCGGACTCGAGACTGACCTTGGTGTCTCGCCCTGCAGGTCGGGGGGGGGGGGGAGGTACGCAGCCCTCGGACTCGAGGCTGACTTGGTCTCTCGCCCTGCAGTCCGGGGGGGGGGGGGGGGTAGGCACGCAGGACTCGGAATCCAGGCTGACGTGGTCTCTCGCCCTGCAGGCCGGCGGGTACGCAGCTGAAAAGGCGGCTCTCAGCGCTGCTGTGGACGAGGCGCAGGGCAGAGTACAAATGTTCGAGTCCCAGCTGAAACTCAAGTAAGACGCACTGCCGCGCTTCTGTGCACCATGTGGAGTGAGGTTTGATGTATCGGCAGCATACTGCCCTGCGCTCTAGGATCATAACACGATAGAAACAATGTGGGCGGAAGGTGACTGAAGTCAGTGTGCTGTGCTTCCTTATGGTGGCCTTCCATGATGTGAGACTCATCAGCGCTGGTATTGAAGTTTATTATTAACTCTCATTATGTCAAGTATAAAACGAAAACTCCTGTTTTAGAACATCTTATTTATTACCGCTCTCCGGAGGTACCTTCATCCTTTATCTCAGCTTACCGTTTTGAACTGGCCAGCGTCCGGCCGTCGGTCAGCTCAGCTGTCACCGAGCTGACTGGAGTTCCCCAGAAGGCGCCGAGATACGACTCTGTCATCACCGAGCTGACTGGAGTTCCCAAGAAGGCGCCGAGATACGACTCTGTCATCACCGAGCTGACTGGAGTTCCCCAGAAGGCGCCGAGATACGACTCTGTCATCACCGAGCTGACTGGAGTTCCCCAGAAGGCGCCGAGATACGACTCTGTCATCACCGAGCTGACTGGAGTTCCCCAGAAGGCGCCGAGATACGACTCTGTCATCACCGAGATGACTGGAGTTCCCCAGAAGGAGCCGAGATACGACTCTGTCATCACCGAGCTGACTGGAGTTCCCCAGAAGGAGCCGAGATACGACTCTGTCATCACCGAGCTGACTGGAGTTCCTCAGAAGGCGCCGAGATACGACTCTGTCATCACCGAGCTGACTGGAGTTCCCCAGAAGGAGCCGAGATACGACTCTGTCATCACCGAGCTGACTGGAGTTCCCCAGAAGGAGCCGAGATACGACTCTGTCATCACCGAGATGACTGGAGTTCCCCAGAAGGCGCCGAGATACGACTCTGTCATCACCGAGCTGACTGGAGTTCCCCAGAAGGCGCCGAGATACGACTCTGTCATCACCGAGCTGACTGGAGTTCCCCAGAAGGCGCCGAGATACGACTCTGTCATCACCGAGCTGACTGGAGTTCCCCAGAAGGCGCCGAGATACGACTCTGTCATCACCGAGCTGACTGGAGTTCCCAAGAAGGCGCCGAGATACGACTCTGTCATCACCGAGCTGACTGGAGTTCCCCAGAAGGCGCCGAGATACGACTCTGTCATCACCGAGCTGACTGGAGTTCCCCAGAAGGCGCCGAGATACGACTCTGTCATCACCGAGATGACTGGAGTTCCCCAGAAGGCGCCGAGATACGACTCTGTCATCACCGAGCTGACTGGAGTTCCCCAGAAGGCGCCGAGATACGACTCTGTCATCACCGAGCTGACTGGAGTTCCCCAGAAGGCGCCGAGATACGACTCTGTCATCACCGAGCTGACTGGAGTTCCCCAGAAGGCGCCGAGATACGACTCTGTCATCACCGAGCTGACTGGAGTTCCCCAGAAGGCGCCGAGATACGACTCTGTCATCACCGAGCTGACTGGAGTTCCCAAGAAGGCGCCGAGATACGACTCTGTCATCACCGAGCTGACTGGAGTTCCCCAGAAGGCGCCGAGATACGACTCTGTCATTACCGAGCTGACTGGAGTTCCCCAGAAGGCGCCGAGATACGACTCTGTCATCACCGAGCTGACTGGAGTTCCCCAGAAGGCGCCGAGATACGACTCTGTCATCACCGAGCTGACTGGAGTTCCCCAGAAGGCGCCGAGATACGACTGTCATCACCGAGCTGACTGGAGTTCCCCAGAAGGCGCCGAGATACGACTCTGTCATCACCGAGCTGACTGGAGTTCCCCAGAAGGAGCCGAGATACGACTCTGTCATCACCGAGCTGACTGGAGTTCCCCAGAAGGAGCCGAGATACGACTCTGTCATCACCGAGCTGACTGGAGTTCCCCAGAAGGCGCCAAGATACGACTCTGTCATCACCAAGCTGACTGGAGTTCCCAAGAAGGCGCTGAGATACGGCTGTCATCACCGAGCTGACTGGAGTTCCCCAGAAGGCGCCGAGATACGACTCTGTCATCACCGAGCTGACTGGAGTTCCCAAGAAGGCGCCGAGATACGACTCTGTCATCACCGAGCTGACTGGAGTTCCCCAGAAGGCGCCGAGATACGACTCTGTCATCACCGAGCTGACTGGAGTTCCCCAGAAGGCGCCGAGATACGACTCTGTCATCACCGAGCTGATTGGAGTTCCCCAGAAGGCGCCGAGATACGACTCGGTCAGCCCTCAGACTCTCTGAGCCTAGTGAAGTCCGGGGAGAGGACAGACGGCTGACTGGACCTGTTGATATTATACGACTCGGTCAGCCCTCGGACTTTCTGAGCCTAGTGAAGTCCGGGGAGAGGACAGACGGCTGACTGGACCTGTTGATATTATACGACTCGGTCAGCCCTCGGACTTTCTGAGCCTAGTGAAGTCCGGGGAGAGGACAGACGGCTGACTGGACCTGTTGATATTATACGACTCGGTCAGCCCTCGGACTTTCTGAGCCTAGTGAAGTCCGGGGAGAGGACAGACGGCTGACTGGACCTGTTGATATTATACGACTCGGTCAGCCCTCGGACTCTCTGAGCCTAGTGAAGTCCGGGGAGAGGACAGACGGCTGACTGGACCTGTTGATATTATACGACTCGGTCAGCCCTCGGACTCTCTGAGCCTAGTGAAGTCCGGGGAGAGGACAGACGGCTGACTGGACCTGTTGATATTATACGACTCGGTCAGCCCTCGGACTCTCTGAGCCTAGTGAAGTCCGGGGAGAGGACAGACGGCTGACTGGACCTGTTGATATTATACGACTCGGTCAGCCCTCGGACTCTCTGAGCCTAGTGAAGTCCGGGGAGAGGACAGACGGCTGACTGGACCTGTTGATATTATACGACTCGGTCAGCCCTCGGACTCTCTGAGCCTAGTGAAGTCCGGGGAGAGGACAGACGGCTGACTGGACCTGTTGATATTATACGACTCGGTCAGCCCTCGGACTCTCTGAGCCTAGTGAAGTCCGGGGAGAGGACAGACGGCTGACTGGACCTGTTGATATTATACGACTCGGTCAGCCCTCGGACTCTCTGAGCCTAGTGAAGTCCGGGGAGAGGACAGACGGCTGACTGGACCTGTTGATATTATACGACTCGGTCAGCCCTCGGACTTTCTGAGCCTAGTGAAGTCCGGGGAGAGGACAGACGGCTGACTGGACCTGTTGATATTATACGACTCGGTCAGCCCTCGGACTTTCTGAGCCTAGTGAAGTCCGGGGAGAGGACAGACGGCTGACTGGACCTGTTGATATTATACGACTCGGTCAGCCCTCGGACTCTCTGAGCCTAGTGAAGTCCGGGGAGAGGACAGACGGCTGACTGGACCTGTTGATATTCAGGGAGAGTACGGACGATGCGGCAGTGTTGCGGCAGGAGCTGGTGCAGGTTCAGCAGCTGATGGACAGCTCAGCTCGACAGCAGGAGGCCGAGCGGGACGAGCTACAGACCGAGCTGACACAGCTACAGGTTAGTCACGCACGCAGGTAGCTTGGCCAGCTGTGTCGCAAGCTGCGTCCCGTTCTTAGTACTGGGCGGACTGCCCAAAACCACTTATGGAGCGTTACTAAACGAGTTATCTTCTGATTTTCTTCACGTCGATGTATAATATGATATGATATTATTTTTAGCCACGAAGTGCCGAAAGTTGTATAATAGTGTATTGATAGACATTCGATAATACTGGGTTCAAAATAAAAGCTTGCATTTGCACAGATATCTTTTGGGAGTGTCGACAATCTTCTCTCAAGGTGGTACTGTTCACCTATTTTGTAGCATTTTTAAGCCGTTGCATGATAAGAAAATGTTCCCTATGTGTAATAGTGTTGCGTTCTTTGTGTTTTCTAGGAGAAATACACAAGGTTGGAGGAGGAGGAGAAGCAGTCGGAGGCGGCCAACACGCCCAGCATGGAGGAGGTGGAGCGGTCAGTATCAGTGGGTGGGCTGCTGCTGCTGCTGCTGCTGGGCTGTCTGACGTCCCGTGGCGGCTGTACCACCGTACCACCGTACCACCGTACCACCGTACCACCGTACCACCGTACCACCGTACCACCGTACCACCGTACCACCGTACCACCGTACCACCGTACCACCGTACCACCGTACCACCGTACCACCGTACCACCGTACCACCGTACCACCGTACCACCGTACCACCGTACCACCGTACCACCGTACCACCGTACCACCGTACCACCGTACCACCGTACCACCGTACCACCGTACCACCGTACCACCGTACCACCGTACCACCGTACCACCGTACCACCGTACCACCGTACCACCGTACCACCGTACCACCGTACCACCGTAACACCGTAACACCGTAACACCGTACCACCGTACCACCGTACCATCGTACCAGTTACTGCTGGGGCATTCCACGACATTTCGACAATTTTTCTTCCTAAATTTAACCCTTATCTCTCACTTTTTGTTCAAAATTGGTCTATATGGTTATCGCTTATCGCGTATCGCTTGGTCCTGAATTCAGCTGTGGTAATATTAGCTCGATTTGACCTCAGGTTTTAGAGTTATAGCTTCGGACATTTTTGCAAGGTCACGCTGCAGAGGTATTTTTGAAGGACGAAATAGTGCGTTTAACTTAACCAAATGTCAAAAAGATTTATATGGCTGAATTCGCAATGAAACGGAGATTCCATTTCTGGGCTGTGTTGCGTGACCTTGTATGACCTTGACCCCGTGACCTCGTGATCTTTTTTCGTTGACCTCGTGTGACCTCGGGTACACCTCTGATTTAAATTTTTCACTTTGCAAAATACTCGTCAATATATTGCTTAACAACGCAACAAATATAAAGGTGCGTTTTTCTTCTAATTTCCATATTTTCTGTCGATATACGTGCGCGTTTTCGAATTACCCCCAAGGGGAGGGGTAACGGGCGAATATCTGCGAACCTATGGGACCGATTTGGGTGAGGTATTCGCCATTCGATCTGGCATGGTCCAAAACGGTGCCATTTTGAGTTTTATCCACTTTGGTCTAATCTAAGTGCACCAAATTGGACCAAAACCGCCAAAAATCGTTGCCGACGCCATGCTCCGACCGATTTGGGCGGGGTCTTCACTATTCGATCCGTTTTGGACCACGCCGGATGGCTGCGTGGTGTTGCTCGTCACCCTGACAATGTGTATACCAAAACATGGGTCTGTAGCTGCAATGGTAGCTGAGATATCCGCCCGTTACCCTTCCCCCTAAGGGTAACGGGCTAAGGGGTAATTCGAAAAAAAATGCACGTATATCGACGGTAAATATGGAAATTAGAGGGAAAACACACTTTTTTGCGTTGTTAGGCAATATATAGACAAGTAATTTGCGAAGTGAAGAATTTAAATCAGAGGTGTACCCAGGGTCACACGAGGTCAACGAAAAAAGGTCTCAACTGTGTCATACAATTCCAAACACTCATCGGTCTTAGTTGCCTTGTGCATTGCAAACTGATTTACAACAAACTCCCTAGTAAAAGTTGCTTGCATTTTCTTGTTCATGTAAATCCGAGGCATGTATGTGTATGTAAATGTGTAAATGTATCGATTTTCGGTCGAGATGCCCCTTTGGTTCCGCCAGTGTTTGCTGACCCTCTGACACACGATATCGTCTGCTGACCCTCTGACACACGATATCGTCTGCTGACCCTCTGACACACGATGTCGTCTGCTGTCCCTCTGACACACGATATCGTCTGCTGTCCCTCTGACACACGATATCGTCTGCTGACCCTCTGACACACGCTATCGTCTGCTGACCCTCTGACACACGATATCGTCTGCTGTCCCTCTGACACACGATATCGTCTGCTGAACTCTGATACACGATATCGTCTGCTGTCCCTCTGACACACGATATCGTCTGCTGTCCCTCTGACACACGATATCGTCTGCTGACCCTCTGACACACGCTATCGTCTGCTGACCCTCTGACACACGATATCGTCTGCTGTCCCTCTGACACACGATATCGTCTGCTGAACTCTGATACACGATATCGTCTGCTGTCCCTCTGACACACGATATCGTCTGCTGACCCTCTGACACACGCTATCGTCTGCTGACCCTCTGACACACGATATCGTCTGATGTCCCTCTGACACACGATATCGTCTGCTGTCCCTCTGACACACGATATCGTCTGCTGTCCCTCTGACACACGATATCGTCTGCTGTCCCTCTGACACACGATATCGTCTGCTGTCCCTCTGACACACGATATTGTCTGCTGTCCCTCTGATACACGATATCGTCTGCTGTCCCTCTGATACACGATATCGTCTGCTGTCCCTCTGACACACGATATCGTCTGCTGTCCCTCTGACACACGATATCGTCTGCTGTCCCTCTGACACACGATATCGTCTGCTGTCCCTCTGACACACGATATCGTCTGCTGAACTCTGACACACGATATCGTCTGCTGTCCCTCTGACACACGATATCGTCTGCTGACCCTCTGACACACGATATCGTCTGCTGTCCTCTGACACACGATATCGTCTGCTGTCCCTCTGACACACGATATCGTCTGCTGTCCCTCTGACACACGATATCGTCTGCTGTCCCTCTGACACACGATATCGTCTGCTGTCCCTCTGATACACGATATCGTCTGCTGTCCCTCTGACACACGATATCGTCTGCTGTCCCTCTGACACACGATATCGTCTGCTGTCCCTCTGACACACGATATCGTCTGCTGTCCCTCTGACACACGATATTGTCTGCTGAACTCTGATACACGATATCGTCTGCTGTCCCTCTGACACACGATATCGTCTGCTGTCCTCTGACACACGATATCGTCTGCTGAACTCTGATACACGATATTGTCTGCTGTCCCTCTGACACACGATATCGTCTGCTGTCCCTCTGACACACGATATTGTCTGCTGTCCCTCTGACACACGATATCGTCTGCTGACCCTCTGACACACGATATCGTCTGCTGACCCTCTGACACACGATATCGTCTGCTGACCCTCTGACACACGATATTGTCTGCTGTCCCTCTGACACACGATATCGTCTGCTGACCCTCTGACACACGATATCGTCTGCTGTCCCTCTGACACACGATATCGTCTGCTGAACTCTGACACACGATATCGTCTGCTGACCCTCTGACACACGATATCGTCTGCTGTCCCTCTGACACACGATATCGTCTGCTGACCCTCTGACACACGATATCGTCTGCTGTCCCTCTGACACACGATATCGTCTGCTGTCCTCTGACACACGATATCGTCTGCTGTCCTCTGACACACGATATCGTCTGCTGTCCCTCTGACACACGATATCGTCTGCTGTCCCTCTGACACACGAATCGTCTGCTGTCCCTCTGACACACGCTATGGCCGCTGTCTGGCTGTGAGCAGCCTGACGTCGCAGTTAACGCTGAGGAGTCACACGCTGCAGTCTCGGCTCGACGAGACGCTCAGCTCTCTGGACGGAGTCAGCGACCAGCTGTCAGAGACGGAGAGACGCCGACAGCAGCTGGAGACCGAGGTAACTTAGCCTGGGCCAGCAGACGGCGCTGGCTGACTTGTGGGGGGGGGGGGGGGGTAGAAACGTCACAGAGACATACTCCACAGACGATAGGGGGGGGGGGGGGATCTCTGACGTGAGTGGAAATGTTGCACCACCTGAGGGATGTTTTCCGAACCTACCAGGCTAAAACAGAGTCCCAGCCTTGTTTTTTTTAACTGGTGCTTATATTTGTGCAGTGCCGAATGGTGACCGTATGTGTCTGTGTTGTGACTGTGTGGTCCCGCTGACGTCCCCGCATCTACAGCTGCGTACTGCCCGTGACGCGGCCAGCTCACTCGAGTCGGAGCTGTCGGCGGCGCGGGCGGAGCTGGAGCAGCAGCGACAGGAGGCTGGCGCAGCCCGCTCAGAGACCGACTCCAGGCAGTCCCGGCTGCAGGTGGGTACTGTACACACAGTCAGGCTCGTGGTAACTGTCACCTGCACAATTTCCATACAATGATGCCCAGCAATCATCAAGCCATCTCTTGCTAGCAGGGGTTCAGAAACGTATTCAAAGTTACGAAAAGGCTCATACAATTATGTCTCGTTTCCTTCCATACAATCGTATTAAACTGATGTTGATATGTTGATCGTCAGTTATATATTTTTATTAAGGCTACGTGTGCTATTTCGCCCTTGCTGTTTCTATTCCTGTGTCCGCAAGGATTATAGTCTGAATCTGAATATGTACGTCTGTCGTGTCCACAGGACCTGGAGTCCGAGTCTGAGCACCTGCGTGCTCAGCTGGCTACACTGCGGTCCCAGCAGCAGCAGACGACAGCCAGCGAGGACCAGCTGCGCACCGCTCTCAGAGGAAAGGACGAACACCTGCAGGAGAGCAGTCGGCAGCTGGAGAACAGGTCAGCACCCGTCACCACTTGTCTGTTGTCGCCACGCTTCAGACGAATCCTTTCGGTGGTGGTGACTCACGAGAAGGTAAAGCGGGGTTCTGTGTTGGTAGTAGTGTTCAAGCTGAAATTGTTGCTTACATAATCGTCTCAGTGATACTCGAGGAGTGAATGAGGTGAGATTTGATGTTCATGTCCAGGGCTGGTGTGTGAATGATCCGGACGGAACCCGACGCACTTCACCGTCGGCACGCACTTCACCGTCGGCGGTGTTTCACGAGCGGTTCATGTCTGTTTTATGTCAGTTTCATGTGCGTTTCGTGTGTGTTTCATGTGTGTTTCATGTGTGTTTCATGTGCGTTTCATGTGCGTTTCATGTGTGTTTCATGTGTGTTTCATGTGTGTTTCATGTGTGTTTCATGTGTGTTTCATGTATGTTTCATGTGTGTTTCATGTGTGTTTCATGTGTGTTTCATGTGTGTTTCATGTGTGTTTCGTGTGTTTCGTGTGTGTTTCGTGTGTGTTTCGTGTGTGTTTCGTGTGTGTTTCGTGTGTGTTTCGTGTGTGTTTCATGTGCTTTTCATGTGTGTTTCATGTGTGTTTCATGTGTGTTTCATGTGTGTTTCATGTGTGTTTCATGTGCGTTTCATGTGCGTTTCATGTGTGTTTCATGTGTGTTTCGTGTGTGTTTCATGTGCGTTTCATGTGTGTTTCATGTGTGTTTCATGTGTGTTTCATGTGTGTTTCATGTGTGTTTCATGTGTGTTTCATGTGTGTTTCATGTGTGTTTCATGTGTGTTTCGTGTGTGTTTCATGTGCGTTTCATGTGTGTTTCATGTGTGTTTCATGTGTGTTTCATGTGTGTTTCATGTGCGTTTCATGTGCGTTTCATGTGTGTTTCATGTGTGCATCATGTGTGTATCATGTGTGTATCATGTGTGTTTCATGTGTGTATCATGTGTGTTTCATGTGTGTTTCATGTGTGTTTCATGCGCGTTTCATGTGTGTTTCGTGTGTGTTTCATGTGTGTTTCATGTGTGTTTCATGTGTGTTTCATGTGTGTTTCGTGTGTGTTTCGTGTGTGTTTCGTGTGTGTTTCATGTGTGTTTCATGTGTGTTTCATGTGTGTTTCATGTGTGTTTCATGTGTGTTTCATGTGTTTCATGTGTGTTTCATGTGTGTTTCATGTGTGTTTCGTGTGTGTTTCGTGTGTGTTTCATGTGTGTTTCATGTGTGTTTCGTGTGTGTTTCGTGTGTTTTTCGTGTATGTTTCATGTGTGTTTCATGTGTGTGTCATGTCTCAGGGCCGGTAACCTGTCGGCGCTGCAGTCGGAGCTGACAGCCGCTCTGGAGGTTTCATGTGTGTATCATGCCTCAGGGCCGGTAACCTGTCGGCGCTGCAGTCGGAGCTGACTGCCGCTCTGGAGGTTTCATGTGTGTATCATGCCTCAGGGCCGGTAAGCTGTCGGCGCTGCAGTCGGAGCTGACTGCCGCTCTGGAGGAGGTCACCAGAATGGAGTCTGAGCGGTCGGAGCTGCAGACGCAGATCGAGGCCGGAGACGGGGCGGCCGCCACCGCACTCCGACAGCTGGAGACGCAGAATGTGAGTCTCACCGACTCTCACCGACTCTCACCGACTTTCACCGACTCTCACCGACTCTCACCGACTCTCACCGACTCTCACCGACTCTCACCGACTCTCACCGACTCTTACCGACTCTCACCGACTCTCACCGACTCTCACCGACTCTCACCGACTCTCACCGACTCTCACCGACTCTCACCGACTCTCACCGACTCTCGCCGACTCTCACCGACTCTCACCGACTCTTACCGACTCTCACCGACTCTCACCGACTCTCACCGACTCTCACCGACTCTCACCGACTCTCACCGACTCTCACCGACTCTTAACGACTCTCATGGACTCTCACCGACTCTCACCGACTCTCACCGACTCTCACCGACTCTCACCGACTCTCATCGACTCTCACCGACTCTCACCGACTCTCACCGACTCTCGCCGACTCTCGCCGGTTACACTCATCGCAGTCCTGACATGGCGACTGAGTGAACGGAGCATTAATCTCACAATCTCACCGGCGACACTCACTGTGGTCTTGGTACGAGACAGGTGAACGTAGGCTGAGTCTCGGACGAAAAGTGAGGACTTCAATGTCTGGATGTTGCCATTCCCTTTCGCAGCTGTTGATAACGTTCATATAATGTATTCTTTGAAGGGAATCAAATGGTGTTCCTGTCCTTTGTATTTGGAAAGCCAACTTAATACATCGTGTCGCTTGTGCTGCCACCTACCCGGACCTTCCAATCTACCCAGCCACCGCCTGAGACCCCGACACCCCCATGCTACAGGAGCCCAGTTGTGACCCATCCCGTTCCGCCCTGCGCCCCTCTGACCGCCCCCTCCCCCACAGGCCAGCCTGCAGCAGGCGGTGGCTCAGCAGCGGCAGCAGGCCGAGCAGCAGGCGGACCAGCTGTCGGCCCGGCTGGAGACAGCCCAGCAGCGGCTGACCCGGACTCAGGGCGATCTGGAGGAGCGCAGACAGACCACCGACCGACTGCAAACAGAGCTGACCGCCGCCACCGACCAGCTGGCCACCGCGCAGACCAGTCTCAAGCAGGCAGAGAAGAAACTCGGGGAGAAGGTACGTGCCGACAGGAAACTCAGGGAAAGGGTACGCGCCTGTGTAACCAGATATTACAGCACTTCACTTACCTTATGCTTTGTATCCTTACCGCTTACCCTTTGTTGAATGGCACCATACACCTATTGTATACTGCTGTAAACATCGGTACAAATACTTATTGTAAAGTGGGTTACTGACCTGTGGTCCTGTGCCGGCCCTGTGTACCAGGCGGACCAGCTGTCTCGTCAGGAGACGGCGGCGGCGGCGGCGCGGCAGGCAGAGGAGAGGCGCGGCCAGCAGCTGACCAACGAGCTGCAGACAGAGCGGGAACGACGCTCCGAGCTGGACCAGCGGCTCGGCCAGACCAGCGACGCGCTGGCCGAGCAGACCCAGCGCGCCCAGCAGCTCAGCGTCCACCTGCAGCGCAAGGTCAGGCCGCGCTGGGCGGCGGTCAGAGGGGTTATACTGGGGAGTGGGGTGGGTCAGGGAGCCGGGGAGAAGGGGAGAGCTAGTAAGCGGTGGCCGTTGTGATGCTATTATATGGCTGAAATATGGAGGTTGTAGTCATGACAAACGATCGACTATCGCTATTTTCGCATTTATGCTGGTATACTTCTCTAAAATTGCAAACATAACCTCGATTGTTGTTAGGTTTGTTGTTAGGCTTGCTAGCGACAGACCTGAAGACCCTGTTAGGCTTGCTAGCGACAGACCTGAAGACCCTGTTAGGCTTGCTAGCGACAGACCTGAAGACCCCGTTAGGCTTGCTAGCGACAGACCTGAAGACCCTGTTAGGCTTGCTAGCGACAGACCTGAAGACCCCGTTAGGCTTGCTAGCGACAGACCTGAAGACCCTGTTAGGCTTGCTAGCGACAGACCTGAAGACCCTGTTAGGCTTGCTAGCGACAGACCTGAAGACCCTGTTAGGCTTGCTAGCGACAGACCTGAAGACCCCGTTAGGCTTGCTAGCGACAGACCTGAAGACCCTGTTAGGCTTGCTAGCGACAGACCTGAAGACCCCGTTAGGCTTGTTGTTAGGCTTGCTAGCGACAGACCTGAAGACCCTGTTAGGCTTGCTAGCGACAGACCTGAAGACCCGTTAGGCTTGCTAGCGACAGACCTGAAGACCCGTTAGGCTTGCTAGCGACAGACCTGAAGACCCGTTAGGCTTGCTAGCGACAGACCTGAAGACCCTGTTAGGCTTGCTAGCGACAGACCTGAAGACCCTGTTAGGCTTGCTAGCGACAGACCTGAAGACCCCATTAGGCTTGCTAGCAACAGACCTGAAGACCCTGTTAGGCTTGCTAGCGACAGACCTGAAGACCTTGTTAGGCTTGCTAGCGACAGACCTGAAGACCCTGTTAGGCTTGCTGTTAGGCTTGCTAGCGACAGACTTGAAGACCCCGTTAGGCTTGTTGTTAGGCTTGCTAGCGACAGACCTGAAGACCCCGTTAGGCTTGTTGTTAGGCTTGCTAGCGACAGACCTGAAGACCCTGTTAGGCTTGTTGTTAGGCTTGCTAGCGACAGACCTGAAGACCCCGTTAGGCTTGCTAGCGACAGACCTGAAGACCCTGTTAGGCTTGTTGTTAGGCTTGCTAGCGACAGACCTGAAGACCCCATTAGGCTTGCTAGCGACAGACCTGAAGACCCTGTTAGGCTTGCTAGCGACAGACCTGAAGACCCTGTTAGGCTTGCTAGTGACAGACCCGAAGACCGTGTTAGGCTTGCTAGCGACAGACCTGAAGACCCTGTTAGGCTTGCTAGTGACAGACCTGAAGACCCCGTCAGGCTTGCTAGCGACAGACCTGAAGACCCTGTTAGGCTTGCTAGCGACAGACCTGAAGACCCTGTCAGGCTTGCTAGCGACAGACCTGAAGACCCCGTCAGGCTTGCTAGCGACAGACCTGAAGACCCCGTCAGGCTTGCTAGCGACAGACCTGAAGACCCCGTCAGGCTTGCTAGCGACAGACCTGAAGACCCTGTCAGGCTTGCTAGCGACAGACCTGAAGACCCCGTCAGGCTTGCTAGCGACAGACCTGAAGACCCCGTCAGGCTTGCTAGCGACAGACCTGAAGACCCTGTCAGGCTTGCTAGCGACAGACCTGAAGACCCTGTCAGGCTTGCTAGCGACAGACCTGAAGACCCTGTCAGGCTTGCTAGCGACAGACCTGAAGACCCTGTCAGGCTTGCTAGCGACAGACCTGAAGACCCTGTCAGGCTTGCTAGCGACAGACCTGAAGACCCTGTTAGGCTTGTTGTTAGGCTTGCTAGCGACAGACCTGAAGACCCTGTTAGGCTTGCTAGCGACAGACCTGAAGACCCTGTTAGGCTTGCTAGCGACAGACCTGAAGACCCTGTTAGGCTTGCTAGCGACAGACCTGAAGACCCTGTTAGGCTTGCTAGCGACAGACCTGAAGACCCTGTTAGGCTTGCTAGCGACAGACCTGAAGACCCTGTTAGGCTTGTTGTTAGGCTTGCTAGCGACAGACCTGAAGACCCTGTTAGGCTTGCTAGCGACAGACCTGAAGACCCTGTTAGGCTTGCTAGCGACAGACCTGAAGACCCTGTTAGGCTTGCTAGTGACAGACCTGAATACCCCGTTAGGCTTGCTAGCGACAGACCTGAAGACCCTGTTAGGCTTGCTAGCGACAGACCTGAAGACCCCGTTAGGCTTGCTAGCGACAGACCTGAAGACCCCGTTAGGCTTGCTAGCGACAGACCTGAAGACCCCGTTAGGCTTGCTAGCAACAGACCTGAAGACCCCGTTAGGCTTGCTAGCGACAGACCTGAAGACCCTGTTATGCTTGCTAGCGACAGACCTGAAGACCCCGTTAGGCTTGCTAGCGACAGACCTGAAGACCCTGTTAGGCTTGCTAGCGACAGACCTGAAGACCCTGTTAGGCTTGCTAGCGACAGACCTGAAGACCCCGAGTATTTTGTCCTTCACAGGCAAGCTGATAACTTACTGGTCTTGTATTGTTGTGTCGGACTTGACTTTTGCTATCCACGGGTAGTAGGCAGGTTTGCTATCCACGGGTAGTAGGTAGGTTTGCTATCCACGGGTAGTAGGCAGGCTCTATCCACGGATAGTAGGCAGGTTTGCTATCCACGGGTAGAAGGCAGGTTTCTATCCACAGGTAGTAGGCAGGTTTGCTATCCACGGGTAGTAGGCAGGTTTGCTATCCACGGGTAGTAGGCAGGTTTGCCATCCACGGGTAGTAGGCAGGTTTGCTATCCACGGGTAGTAGGCAGGTTTGCTATCCACAGGTAGTAGGCAGGTTTGCTCTCCATAGGTAGAAGGCAGGTTTGCTATCCACGGGTAGTAGGCAGGTTTGCTATCCACGGGTAGTAGGCAGGTTTGATATCCACGGGTAGTAGGCAGGTTTGCTATCCACGGGTAGTAGGTAGGTTTGCTATCCACGGGTAGTAGGCAGGCTCTATCCACGGGTAGTAGGCAGGTTTGCTATCCACGGGTAGTAGGCAGGTTTGCTATCCACAGGTAGTAGGCAGGTTTGCTATCCACGGGTAGTAGGCAGGTTTGCTATCCACGGGTAGTAGGCAGGTTTGCTATCCACAGGTAGTAGGCAGGTTTGCCATCCACGGGTAGAAGGCAGGTTTTCTACCCACAGGTAGTAGGCAGGTTTGCTATCCACTGGTAGTAGGCCGGTTTGCTCTCCATAGGTAGAAGGCAGGTTTGCTATCCACGGGTAGTAGGCAGGTTTGCTATCCACGGGTAGTAGGCAGGTTTGCTCTCCATAGGTAGAAGGCAGGTTTGCTATCCACGGGTAGTAGGCAGGTTTGCTATCCACGGGTAGTAGGCAGGTTTGATATCCACGGGTAGTAGGCAGGTTTGCTATCCACGGGTAGTAGGTAGGTTTGCTATCCACGGGTAGTAGGCAGGCTCTATCCACGGGTAGTAGGCAGGTTTGCTATCCACGGGTAGTAGGCAGGTTTGCTATCCACAGGTAGTAGGCAGGTTTGCTATCCACGGGTAGTAGGCAGGTTTGCTATCCACGGGTAGTAGGCAGGTTTGCTATCCACGGGTAGTAGGCAGGTTTGCCATCCACGGGTAGAAGGCAGGTTTTCTACCCACAGGTAGTAGGCAGGTTTGCTATCCACTGGTAGTAGGCCGGTTTGCTCTCCATAGGTAGAAGGCAGGTTTGCTATCCACGGGTAGTAGGCAGGTTTGCTATCCACGGGTAGTAGGCAGGTTTGATATCCACGGGTAGTAGGCAGGTTTGCTATCCACAGGTAGTAGGCAGGTTTGCTATCCACTGGTAGTAGGCCGGTTTGCTATCCACGGGTAGTAGGCAGGTTTGCTATCCACGGGTAGTATGCAGGTTTGCTATCCACGGGTAGTAGGCAGGTTTGCTATCCACGGGTAGTAGGCAGGTTTGCTATCCACAGGTAGTAGGCAGGTTTGCTATCCACTGGTAGTAGGCAGGTTTGCTATCCACGGGTAGTAGGCAGGCTCTATCCACGGGTAGTAGGCAGGTTTGCTATCCACGGGTAGTAGGCAGGTTTGCTATCCACGGGTAGTAGGCAGGTTTGCTATCCACGGGTAGTAGGCAGGTTTGCTATCCACAGGTAGTAGGCAGGTTTGCTATCCACTGGTAGTAGGCAGGTTTGCTATCCACGGGTAGTAGGCAGGCTCTATCCACGTCTATCCACAGGTAGTAGGCAGGTTTGCTCTCCATAGGTAGAAGGCAGGTTTGCTATCCACGGGTAGTAGGCAGGCTCTATCCACGTCTATCCACAGGTAGTAGGCAGGTTTGCTATCCACTGGTAGTAGGCCGGTTTGCTCTCCATAGGTAGAAGGCAGGTTTGCTATCCACGGGTAGTAGGCAGGTTTGCTATCCACGGGTAGTAGGCAGGTTTGATATCCACGGGTAGTAGGCAGGTTTGCTATCCACAGGTAGTAGGCAGGTTTGCTATCCACTGGTAGTAGGCCGGTTTGCTATCCACGGGTAGTAGGCAGGTTTGCTATCCACGGGTAGTATGCAGGTTTGCTATCCACGGGTAGTAGGCAGGTTTGCTATCCACTGGTAGTAG
This sequence comes from Chirona hameri, assembly GCA_036785665.1. Taxonomy (NCBI): domain Eukaryota; kingdom Metazoa; phylum Arthropoda; class Thecostraca; order Balanomorpha; family Balanidae; genus Chirona; species Chirona hameri. The sequence continues at coordinate 62,752 of JAXIVJ010002623.1, read as the reverse complement.
GCCGGTTTGCTCTCCATAGGTAGAAGGCAGGTTTGCTATCCACGGGTAGTAGGCAGGTTTGCTATCCACGGGTAGTAGGCAGGTTTGCTATCCACTGGTAGTAGGCAGGTTTGCTATCCACAGGTAGTAGGCAGGTTTGCTATCCACGGGTAGTAGGCAGGTTTGCTATCCACGGGTAGTAGGCAGGTTTGCTATCCACGGGTAGTAGGCAGGTTTGCTATCCACAGGTAGTAGGCAGGTTTGCTATCCACAGGTAGTAGGCAGGTTTGCTATCCACAGGTAGTAGGCAGGTTTGCTATCCACGGGTAGTAGGCAGGTTTGCTATCCACGGGTAGTAGGCAGGCTCTATCCACGGGTAGTAGGCAGGTTTGCTATCCACGGGTAGAAGGCAGGTTTGCTATCCACGGGTAGTAGGCAGGTTTGCTATCCACGGGTAGAAGGCAGGTTTGCTATCCTCAGGTAGTAGGCAGGTTTGCTATCCATGGGTAGTAGGCAGGTTTGCTATCCACGGGTAGTAGGCAGGTTTGCTATCCACAGGTAGTAGGCAGGTTTGCTATCCACGGGTAGTAGGCAGGTTTGCTATCCACGGGTAGTAGGCAGGTTTGCTATCCACGGGTAGTAGGCAGGCTCTATCCACGTCTATCCACAGGTAGTAGGCAGCTTTGCTATCTACGGGTAGTAGGCAGGTTTGCTATCCACGGGTAGTAGGCAGGTTTGCTATCCACGGGTAGTAGGCAGGTTTGCTATCCACGGGTAGTAGGCAGGTTTGCTATCCACGGGTAGTAGGCAGGTTTGCTATCCACGGGTAGTAGGCAGGCTCTATCCACGTCTATCCACAGGTAGTAGGCAGCTTTGCTATCCACGGGTAGTAGGCAGGTTTGCTATCCACGGGTAGTATGCAGGTTTGCTATCCACGGGTAGTAGGCAGGTTTGCTATCCACGGGTAGTAGGCAGGTTTGCTATCCACAGGTAGTAGGCAGGTTTGCTATCCACTGGTAGTAGGCCGGTTTGCTATCCACGGGTAGTAGGCAGGTTTGCTATCCACTGGTAGTAGGCCGGTTTGCTCTCCATAGGTAGAAGGCAGGTTTGCTATCCACGGGTAGTAGGCAGGTTTGCTATCCACGGGTAGTAGGCAGGTTTGCTATCCACTGGTAGTAGGCAGGTTTGCTATCCACAGGTAGTCGGCAGGTTTGCTATCCACGGGTAGTAGGCAGGTTTGCTATCCACGGGTAGTAGGCAGGTTTGCTATCCACGGGTAGTAGGCAGGTTTGCTATCCACAGGTAGTAGGCAGGTTTGCTATCCACAGGTAGTAGGCAGGTTTGCTATCCACAGGTAGTAGGCAGGTTTGCTATCCACGGGTAGTAGGCAGGTTTGCTATCCACGGGTAGTAGGCAGGCTCTATCCACGGGTAGTAGGCAGGTTTGCTATCCACGGGTAGAAGGCAGGTTTGCTATCCACGGGTAGTAGGCAGGTTTGCTATCCACGGGTAGAAGGCAGGTTTGCTATCCACAGGTAGTAGGCAGGTTTGCTATCCATGGGTAGTAGGCAGGTTTGCTATCCACGGGTAGTAGGCAGGTTTGCTCTCCATGGGTAGTAGGCAGGTTTGCTATCCACTGGTAGTAGGCCGGTTTGCTATCCACAGGTAGTAGGCAGGTTTGCTATCCACGGGTAGTAGGCAGGTTTGATATCCACTGGTAGTAGGCCGGTTTGCTATCCACAGGTAGTAGGCAGGTTTGCTATCCACAGGTAGTAGGCAGGTTTGCTATCCACGGGTAGTAGGCAGGTTTGCTATCCACGGGTAGTAGGCAGGTTTGCTATCCACGGGTAGTAGGCAGGCTCTATCCACGTCTATCCACAGGTAGTAGGCAGCTTTGCTATCTACGGGTAGTAGGCAGGTTTGCTATCCACGGGTAGTAGGCAGGTTTGCTATTCACGGGTAGTAGGCAGGTTTGCTATCCACGGGTAGTAGGCAGGTTTGCTATCCACGGGTAGTAGGCAGGTTTGCTATCCACGGGTAGTAGGCAGGTTTGCTATCCACGGGTAGTAGGCAGGCTCTATCCACGTCTATCCACAGGTAGTAGGCAGCTTTGCTATCTATGGGTAGTAGGCAGGTTTGCTATCCACGGGTAGTAGGCAGGTTTGCTATCCACGGGTAGTAGGCAGGTTTGCTATCCACGGGTAGTAGGCAGGTTTGCTATCCACGGGTAGTAGGCAGGTTTGCTATCCACGGGTAGTAGGCAGGTTTGCTATCCACGGGTAGTAGGCAGGTTTGCTATCCACGGGTAGTAGGCAGGTTTGCTATCCACGGGTAGTAGGCAGGTTTGCTATCCACGGGTAGTAGGCAGGCTCTATCCACGTCTATCCACAGGTAGTAGGCAGCTTTGCTATCTACGGGTAGTAGGCAGGTTTGCTATCCACGGGTAGTAGACAGGTTTGCTATCCACGGGTAGTAGGCAGGCTCTATCCACGTCTATCCACAGGTAGTAGGCAGCTTTGCTATCTACGGGTAGTAGGCAGGTTTGCTATCCACGGGTAGTAGGCAGGTTTGCTATCCACGGGTAGTAGGCAGGTTTGCTATCCACGGGTAGTAGGCAGGTTTGCTATCCACGGGTAGTAGGCAGGTTTGCTATCCACGGGTAGTAGGCAGGTTTGCTATCCACGGGTAGTAGGCAGGTTTGCTATCCACGGGTAGTAGGCAGGTTTGCTATCCACGGGTAGTAGGCAGGTTTGCTATCCACGGGTAGTAGGCAGGTTTGCCATCCACGGGTAGTAGGCAGGTTTGCTATCCACGGGTAGTAGGCAGGCTCTATCCACGTCTATCCACAGGTAGTAGGCAGCTTTGCTATCTACGGGTAGTAGGTAGGTTTGCTATCCACGGGAAGTAGGCAGGCTCTATCCACGGGTAGTAGGCAGGTTTGCTATCCACGGGAAGTAGGCAGGCTCTATCCACAGGTAGTAGGCAGGCTCTCCTACGTTTGCCACCAGCCATTTTAGATTGTATGCTTCTTCAGGGCGGCTCTGTTCAGACGTCTGCACTTTCCGCTGGTCTGGACACGTACATGACCGCCTGCCCCATCCTGACCTGTCCTGTCCTGTCCGGGACGCTCTGCCGGTAACCTGTGCTAGTGACCGTCTGCCCTGTCCTGACCTGACCTGACCTGACCTGACCTGACCTGTCCTGACCTGTCCGGGACGCTCTGCCAGTAACCTGTGTTAGTGACCGCCTGACCTGACCTGACCTGACCTGTCCGGGACGCTCTGCCGGTAACCTGTGTTAGTGACCGTCTTCCCTATCCTGACCTGACCTGACCTGACCTGACCTGTCCTGACCTGTCCGGGACGCTCTGCCGGTAACCTGTGTTAGTGACCGTCTTCCCTGTCCTGACCTGACCTGACCTGACCTGACCTGACCTGACCTGACCTGACCTGACCTGTCCTGACCTGTCCGGGACGCTCTGCCGGTAACCTGTGTTAGTGACCGCCTTCTCCGTCCTGACCTGACCTGACCTGTCTGGGACGCTCTGCCGGTAACCTGTGTTAGTGACCGCCTTCTCCGTCCTGACCTGACCTGACCTGTCCGGGACGCTCTGCCGGTAACCTGTGTTAGTGACCGCCTTCTCCGTCCTGACCTGACCTGTCCTGTCCGGGACGCTCTGCCGGTAACCCGTGTTAGTGACCGTCTGACCTGACCTGGTGTGGCCGACAGAGCTCTGAGCTGGAGGCAGATAGCCTCTCTATGGTCGAGCTTCAAACCCAGCTGACCAACTCTGCCAATCGTTTGTCGAGCGCCGAGTGTACAGCCCAGGAGCAGCAGACTGCGCTGGCCGAGACGCGGCAGCAGCTGCAGCAGCAGCAGGCGGCGCAGCAGCAGCAGGCCGACCAGCTGCGCGCCCAATGGGAACAGCGCGACCAGGAGGCGCAGCAGCAGCAGCTGCGGCTGCGGCACACCGAGCAGCAGCTGGTGGAGAGCGGGCAGCGCTGTGAGGCGCTCACTACAGAGGTTACTGAGAAGTCTCAGGTAGGTGACGGCGCTGGTAACGCAGTGCTACTGGAGGGAAAGGACTTCGACTATTGCAGATATTCTCATTTTCCACTGTTCTGGTCTTCAAGTTACGCGATAGCAGCTGCTCATGTCGTTCGATTATTACGTGTCGGATAGTGTCGAGCTTGTGATCTGATCATTTCTGGTTAGCTCGTATCGTGCACCTAAACGCATGCATTGTATTTGTAAACCATGGCGGGAGTTGACGAGCACATGCATCTTGAATGATTCCGCAGATACCAGTGTCCTGGGCTTGGGAATTTTGGGTGGAAAACGGCACACTGGATACAATTTTTCCACTCCTTTTCCCGAATTTTACTGTGAATTTTCCACTCCTTATTTTAAAATGCATTGGCTAATTGGAACCCTGATAATGATTTATGGATGTAATGATGGGGACAGGTAAGCATTGGCATAGGTAATAACTAATTCTGGTGAGCGGGTGATTGGTTATTGATAAAGCCGAGTACGCATGTTTTTTGGTTGAATTTCCCACTTTCTATGCTTATTTTTAGCCAGAATTTTCCACTCCGCACCCCAGCTTCAAAGCAATCCTAGGACCCTGGCAGATACACATGTCATGAACTGTCTGCAGTTCGGTATAACTGGGCCCAACCCTCCCTGTCCTGCCTCAGCTGTGACTGAGCCCTACCCTCCCTGTCCCGCTACAGCTGTAACTGAGCCCTACCCTCCCTGTCCTGCCTCAGCTGTGACTGAGCCCTACCCTCCCTGTCCCGCTACAGCTGTGACTGAGCCCTACCCTCCCTGTCCCGCCTCAGCTATAACTGGGCCCAACCCTCCCTGTCCTGCCTCAGCTGTGACTGAGCCCTACCCTCCCTGTCCCGCCTCAGCTGTGACTGAGCCCTACCCTCCCTGTCCTGCCTCAGCTGTGACTGAGCCCTACCCTCCCTGTCCCGCTACAGCTGTAACTGAGCCCTACCCTCCCTGTCCCGCCTCAGCTGTGACTGAGCCCTACCCTCCCTGTCCCGCCTCAGCTGTGACTGAGCCCTACCCTCCCTGTCCCGCTACAGCTGTAACTGAGCCCTACCCTCCCTGTCCCGCTACAGCTGTGACTGGGCCCTACCCTCCCTGTCCTGCCTCAGCTGTGACTGAGCCCTACCCTCCCTGTCCTGCCTCAGCTGTGACTGAGCCCTACCCTCCCTGTCCTGCCTCAGCTGTGACTGAGCCCTACCCTCCCTGTCCCGCTACAGCTGTGACTGAGCCCTACCCTCCCTGTCCCGCTACAGCTGTGACTGAGCCCTACCCTCCCTGTCCCGCTACAGCTGTGACTGGGCCCAACCCTCCCTGTCCCGCCTCAGCTGTGACTGAGCCCTACCCTCCCTGTCCCGCTACAGCTGTGACTGAGCCCTACCCTCCCTGTCCCGCTACAGCTGTGACTGGGCCCAACCCTCCCTGTCCCGCCTCAGCTGTGACTGAGCCCTACCCTCCCTGTCCCGCTACAGCTGTGACTGAGCCCTACCCTCCCTGTCCCGCTACAGCTGTGACTGAGCCCTACCCTCCCTGTCCCGCCTCAGCTGTGACTGAGCCCTACCCTCCCTGTCCTGCCTCAGCTGTGACTGAGCCCTACCCTCCCTGTCCCGCCTCAGCTGTGACTGAGCCCTACTCTCCCTGTCCTGCCTCAGCTGTGACTGAGCCCTACCCTCCCTGTCCCGCCTCAGCTGTGACTGAGCCCTACCCTCCCTGTCCCGCTACAGCTGTAACTGAGCCCTACCCTTCCTGTCCCGCCTCAGCTGTGACTGAGCCCTACCCTCCCTGTCCCGCTACAGCTGTGACTGGGCCCAACCCTCCTTGTCCCGCTACAGCTTTGACTGGGCCCTACCCTCCCTGTCCTGCCTCAGATGTGACTGAGCCCTACCCTCCCTGTCCTGCCTCAGCTGTGACTGAGCCCTACCCTCCCTGTCCTGCCTCAGCTGTGACTGAGCCATACCCTCCATGTCCCGCTACAGCTGTAACTGAGCCCTACCCTCCCTGTCCTACCTCAGTTGTGACTGAGCCCTACCCTCCCCGTCCTGCCTCAGCTGTGACTGGGCCCTACCCTCCCTGTCCCGCCTCAGCTGTGACTGAGCCCTACCCTCCCTGTCCTGCCTCAGCTGTGACTGAGCCCTACCCTCCCTGTCCCGCTACAGCTGTAACTGAGCCCTACCCTCCCTGTCCCGCCTCAGCTGTGACTGAGCCCTACCCTCCCTGTCCCGCTACAGCTGTAACTGAGCCCTACCCTCCCTGTCCCGCCTCAGCTGTGACTGAGCCCTACCCTCCCTGTCCCGCTACAGCTGTAACTGAGCCCTACCCTCCCTGTCCCGCCTCAGCTGTGACTGAGCCCTACCCTCCCTGTCCCGCTACAGCTGTAACTGAGCCCTACATTCCCTGTCCTGCCTCAGCTGTGACTGAGCCCTACCCTCCCTGTCCTGCCTCAGCTGTGACTGAGCCCTACCCTCCCTGTCCTGCCTCAGCTATAACTGGGCCCAACCCTCCTTGTCCCGCTACAGCTGTGACTGAGCCCTACCCTCCTTGTCCCGCCTCAGCTGTGACTGAGCCCTACCCTCCCTGTCCCGCTACAGCTGTGACTGGGCCTAACCCTCCTTGTCCCGCTACAGCTGTGACTGAGCCCTACCCTCCCTGTCCCGCTACAGCTGTGACTGAGCCCTACCCTCCCTGTCCTGCCTCAGCTATAACTGGGCCCAACCCTCCTTGTCCCGCTACAGCTGTGACTGAGCCCTACCCTCCTTGTCCCGCCTCAGCTGTGACTGAGCCCTACCCTCCCTGTCCCGCTACAGCTGTGACTGGGCCTAACCCTCCTTGTCCCGCTACAGCTGTGACTGAGCCCTACCCTCCCTGTCCCGCTACAGCTGTGACTGAGCCCTACCCTCCCTGTCCTGCCTCAGCTGTGACTGAGCCCTACCCTCCCTGTCCTGCCTCAGCTGTGACTGAGCCCTACCCTCCCTGTCCTGCCTCAGCTATAACTGGGCCCAACCCTCCTTGTCCCGCTACAGCTGTAACTGAGCCCTACCCTCCCTGTCCCGCTACAGCTGTGACTGAGCCCTACCCTCCTTGTCCCGCTACAGCTGTGACTGAGCCCTACCCTCCCTGTCCCGCTACAGCTGTGACTGAGCCCTACCCTCCCTGTCCCGCTACAGCTGTAACTGAGCCCTACCCTCCCTGTCCCGCTACAGCTGTAACTGAGCCCTACCCTCCCTGTCCCGCTACAGCTGTGACTGAGCCCTACCCTCCCTGTCCCGCCTCAGCTGTGACTGAGCCCTACCCTCCCTGTCCTGCCTCAGCTGTAACTGAGCCCTACCCTCCCTGTCCCGCTACAGCTGTAACTGAGCCCTACCCTCCCTGTCCCGCTACAGCTGTGACTGGGCCCTACCCTCCCTGTCCCGCCTCAGCTGTGACTGAGCCCTACCCTCCCTGTCCCGCCTCAGCTGGCCACGTCGCTGGAGCAGCAGCTGCGGGCGGAGCAGGCGCGTCAGACGGAGCTGAGTGGACAGCTGACGGCCGCCACCGCGCTGCTGCACCGCCAGGAGGAGGAGCAGACGGCCCTGCGCGCCACACGCGACTCGCTCGAGGCCGAGAAACTGCAGGCGGAAAGCGCCCTGGCACAGCTCCGCGAGACCTCCAAAACACAGCTGGCTGAGAAGGAACAGGTGGGTGCCGAGCCGAGTGCCGACAGCTGTCGGGTCTGTCGAAAGCAGAACAGAAGTTGTTTGATCTGTAAAAAATCACGAAAGCAGAGAAAGCGAATGGGGGTTAGTGCGAACACCAAATAAATATGAACAATACATTTGACCAAATCGCCAACAGGTATCGAATTCACTTTTTGGAATGCTAGATATTTGACCTACTCTACCCTTGAAATGAACAGCTTGTTTATTTAATAACCGGGGATGGGAGCTCGTTTGGCTAAAAATCCAGCTGCCGAGACCACCGATTACCGTGTAGCATGCTCATTGTGGCCAGTCTCTGGTTGTCTCTGACCGTGTTGGCCGTTTGTTTCCTCTCAGGAGGTGTCAGCGGCTAGGACGGAGGCGAAGTCGGCCGCACGGCGGGTGTCGGAACTGGAGGTGGCCTCAGGCGCGGCGACGGCCGAGGCGGAGCGGCGGCAGGCGGAGCACGCCGAGCAGCAGGCCGTCTGGCAGGCGGAGCGGAGCAGGCTGGAGGCGGAGACGGCCCAGCTCACCGGCAAACTGGTCAGTCGCCGACCGCCTTACCTACCGGCGCTCCCGACACCAACCGCCGGGCCTGCCTTTACTACTGTCACCGTCATCCCCAACACCGACCACTGGACCCACGTCCTGGACTGTTGTCACTGTCTATCGATAACCGACCACTGGACCCACGTCCTGGACTACTGTCACTGTCATCCCCGACACCGACCACTGGACCCACGTCCTGGACTGCTGTCACTGTCACTATCTATAACCGACCACTGGACCCACGTCCTGGACTACTGTCACCGTCACTATCGATAACCGACCACTGGACCCACGTCCTGGACTGCTGTCACTGTCACTATCGATAACCGACCACTGAACCCACGTCCTGGACTGCTGTCACTGTCACTATCGATAACCGACCACTGAACCCACGTCCTGGACTGCTGTCACCGTCACTATCGATAACCGACCACTGGACCCACGTCCTGGACTGCTGTCCCTGTCACTATCGATAACCGACCACTGGACCCACGTCCTGGACTGCTGTCACCATCACTATCGATAACCGACCACTGAACCCATGTCCTGGACTGCTGTCACTCACTATCGATAACCGACCACTGCACCCACGTCATGGACTGCTGTCACTGTCACTATCGATAACCGACCACTGGGCCCACGTCCTGGACTACTGTTACCGTCACTATCGATAACCGACCACTGGACCCACGTCCTGGACTGCCGTCACTCACTATCGATAACCGACCACTGGACCCACGTCCTGGACTGCTGTCACTGTCACTATCGATAACCGACCACTGGACCCACGTCCTGGACTGATGTCACTGTCACTATCGATAACCGACCACTGGACCCATGTCCTGGACTGCTGCCACCGTCACTATCGATAACCGACCACTGGACCCACGTCCTGGACTGATGTCACCATCACTATCGATAACCTACCACTGGACCCACGTCCTGGACTGCTGTCACTCACTATCGATAACTGACCACTGGACCCACATTCTGGACTGCTGTCACTGTCACTATTGATAACTGTCCACTGGACCCACGTCCTGGACTGATGTCACTGTCACTATCGATAACCGACCACTGAACCCACGTCCTTGACTGCTGTCACTGTCACTATCGATAACCGACCACTGGACCCACGTCCTGGACTGCTGTCACCGTCACACTATCGATAACCGACCACTGGACACATGTCCTGGTCTACTGTCACTGTCAGTCCCGACACCGACGACTGGACCCACGTCCTGGACTGCTGTCACCGTCACTATCGATAACCGACCACTGGACGCACGTCCTGGACTGCTGTCACCGTCACTATCGATAACCGACCACTGGGCCCACGTCCTGGACTGCGGTCACTGTCACTATCGATAACCAACCACTGGACCCACGTCCTGGACTGTTGTCACCGTCACTATCGATAACCGACCACTGGACCCACGTCCTGGACTGCTGTCACTGTCACTATCGACAACATCTATCGATGACCGACCACTGCCCACTTGGACTGGACTACTGCCACTGGACCCACGTCCTGGACTGCTGTCACTGTCACTATCGATAACCGACCACTGAACCCACGTCCTGGACTGCTGGCACTGTCACTATCGATAACCGACCACTGGGCCCACGTCCTGGACTGCTGTCACTGTCATCCCCGACACCGACCACTGAACCCACGTCCTGGACTGCTGTCACTGTCACTATCGATACCCGACCACTGGACCCACGTCCTGGACTGCTGTCACTGTCATCCCCGACACCGACCACTGGACCCACGTCCTGGACTACTGTCACCGTCATCCCCGACTCTGACCACTGGACCCACGTCCTGGACTGCTGTCACTGTCACTATCGATAACCGACCACTGGACCCACGTCCTGGACTACTGTCACCGTCATCCCCGACTCCGACCACTGGACCCACGTCCTGAACTGCTGTCACCGTCACTATCGATAACCGACCACTGGACCCACGTCCTGGACTGCCGTCACAGTCACTATCGATAACCGACCACTGGACCCACGTCCTGGACTACTGTTACCGTCACTATCGATAACCGACCACTGGACCCACGTCCTGGACTGCTGTCACTGTCACTATCGATAACCGACGACTGGACCCACGTCCTGGACTGCTGTCACTGTCACTATCGATAACCGACCACTGGGCCCACGTCCTGGACTGCTGTCACTGTCACTATCGATAACCGACCACTGGACCCACGTCCTGGACTGCGGTGACCGTCACTATCGATAACCGACCACTGAACCCACGTCCTGGACTGCTGTCATCGTCACTATCGATAACCGACCACTGGACCCACGTCCTGAACTGCTGTTACTGTCATCCCCGACACCGACCACTGGACCCACATCCTGGACTGCTGTCACTGTCACTATCGATAACCGACCACTGGACCCACGTCCTGGACTGCCGTCACTGTCACTATCGATAACCGACCACTGGACCCACGTCCTGAACTGCTGTCACCGTTACTATCGATAACCGACCACTGGACCCACGTCTTGGACTGCTGTCACTGTCACTATCGATAACCGACCACTGGACCCACGTCCTGGACTGCTGTCACCGTCACTATAGATAATCGACCACTGGACCCACGTCCTGGACTGCTGTCGCCGTCACTATCGATAACCGACCACTGGACCCACGTCCTGGACTGTTGTCACCGTCACTATCGATAACCGACCACTGGACCCACGTCTTGAACGGCTGTCACTGTCATCCCCGACACCGACCACTGGACCCACGTCCTGGACTGCTGTCACCGTCACTATCGATAACCGATCACTGGACCCACATCCTGGACTGCTGTCACCGTCACTGTCGATAACCGACCACTGGGCCCACGTCCTGGACTGCGGTCACTGTCACTATCGATAACCGACCACTGAACCCATGTCCTGGACTGCTGCCACTGTCACTATCGATAACCGACCACTGGACCCACGTCCTGGACTGCCGTCACTGTCACTATCGATAACCGACCACTGGACCCACGTCCTGGACTGCTGGCACTGCCACTATCGATAACCGACCACTGGACCTACGTCCTGGACTGCTGCCACTGTCAATATCGATAACCGACCACTGGACCCACGTCCTGGACTGCTGTCACCGTCACTATCGATAACCGACCACTGGACCCACGTCCTGGACTGCTGTCACTGTCACTATCGATAACCGACCACTGGACCCACGCCCTGGACTGCTGTCACTGTCAATATCGATAACCGACCACTGGACCCACGTCCTGGACTGCTGTCACCGTCACTATCGATAACCGACCACTGGACCCACGTCCTGGACTGCTGTCACTGTCACTATCGATAACCGACCACTGGACCCACGCCCTGGACTGCTGTCACTGTCAATATCGATAACCGACCACTGGACCCACGTCCTGGACTGCTGTCACTGTCACTATCGATAACCGACCACTGGACCCACGTCCTGGACTGCTGTCACCGTCACTATCGATAACCGACCACTGGACCCACGTCCTGGACTGCGGTCACTCACTATCGATAACCGACCACTGAACCCATGTCCTGGACTGCTGCCACTGCCACTATCGATAACCGACCACTGGACCCATGTCCTGGACTGCTGTCACCGTCACTATCGATAACCGACCACTGGACCCATATCCTGGACTGATGTCACTGTCACTATCGATAACCAACCACTAGACCCATGCCCTGGACTGCTGTCACTGTCACTATCGATAACCGACCACTGGACCCACGTCCTGGGCCGCTGTCACTGTCACTATTGATAACCGACCACTGGACCCACGTCCTGGACTGCTGTCACTGTCACTATCGATAACCGACACTGGACCCACGTCCTGGACTGCTGTCACCGTCATCCCCGCCACCGACCACTGGACCCACGTCCTGGACTGCTGTCGCCGTCGCTATCGATAACCGACCACTGGACCCACGTCCTGGACTACTGTCACTGTCATCCCCGACACCAACCACTGGATCCACGTCCTGAACTGATGTCACTGTCACTATCGATAACCGACCACTGGACCCACGTCCTGGACTGCTGTCACTGTCATCCCCGACACCGACCACTGGACCCACGTCCTGGACTACTGTCACCGTCATCCCCGACTCCGACCACTAGGCCCACGTCCTGGACTACTGTTACCGTCACTATCGATAACCGACCACTGGACCCACGTCCTGGACTGCTGTCGTCATCCCCGACTCCGACCACTGGACCCACGTCCTGAACTGCTGTCACCGTCACTATCGATAACCGACCACTGGACCTACGTCCTGGACTGCCGTCACTGTCACTATCGATAACCGACCACTGGACACACGTCCTGGACTACTGTCACCGTCACTATCGATAACCGACCACTGGACCCACGTCCTGGACTGCTGTCACTGTCACTATCGATAACCGACGACTGGACCCACGTCCTGGACTGCTGTCACTGTCACTATCGATAACCGACCACTGGACCCACGTCCTGGACTGCTGTCACCGTCACTATCGATAACCGACCACTGGGCCCACGTCCTGGACTGCCGTCACTGTCACTATCGATAACCGACCACTGAACCCATGTCCTGGACTGCTGTCACTGTCACTATCGATAACAGACCACTGGACCCACGTCCTGGACTGCCGTCACTGTCACTATCGATAACCGACCACTGGACCCACGTCCTGGACTGCTGTCACTGTCACTATCGATAACCGACCACTGGACCCACGCCCTGGACTGCTGTCACTGTCAATATCGATAACCGACCACTGGACCCACGTCCTGGACTGCTGTCACCGTCACTATCGATAACCGACCACTGGACCCACGTCCTGGACTGCTGTCACTCACTATCAATAACCGACCACTGGACCCACGTCCTGGACTGCTGTCACCGTCACTATCGATAACCGACCACTGGACCCACGTCCTGGACTGCGGTCACTCACTATCGATAACCGACCACTGAACCCATGTCCTGGACTGCTGCCACTGCCACTATCGATAACCGACCACTGGACCCATGTCCTGGACTGCTGTCACCTCACTATCGATAACCGACCACTGGACCCATGTCCTGGACTGCTGTCACTGTCACTATCGATAACCGACCACTGGACCCATGTCCTGGACTGCTGTCACTGTCACTATCGATAACCGACCACTGGACCCACGTCCTGGACCGCTGTCACTGTCCTATCGATAACCGACCACTGGACCCATGTCCTGGACTGCTGTCACTGTCACTATCGATAACCGACCACTGGACCCACGTCCTGGACTGCTGTCACTGTCACTATCGATAACCGACACTGGACCCACGTCCTGGACTGCTGTCACCGTCATCCCCGACACCGACCACTGGACCCACGTCCTGGACTGCTGTCACTGTCACTATCGATAACCGATCACTGGACCCACGTCCTGGACTGCTGTCACTGTCACTATGGATAACCGACCACTGGACCCACGTCCTGGACTGCTGTCACCGTCACTATCGATAACCGACCACTGGACCCACGTCCTGGACTGCCGTCACTGTCACTATCGATAACCGACCACTGGACCCACGTCCTGGACTGCTGTCACCGTCACTATCGATAACCGATCACTGGACCCACATCCTGGACTGCTGTCACCGTCACTATCGATAACCGACCACTGGGCCCACGTCCTGGACTGCGGTCACTGTCACTATCGATAACCGACCACTGAACCCATGTCCTGGACTGCTGTCACTGTCACTATCGATAACCGACCACTGGACCCACGTCCTGGACTGCCGTCACTGTCACTATCGATAACCGACCACTGGACCCACGTCCTGGACTGCTGTCACTGTCACTATCGATAACCGACCACTGGACCCACGCCCTGGACTGCTGTCACTGTCAATATCGATAACCGACCACTGGACCCACGTCCTGGACTGCGGTCACTCACTATCGATAACCGACCACTGAACCCATGTCCTGGACTGCTGCCACTGCCACTATCGATAACCGACCACTGGACCCACGTCCTGGACTGATGTCACTGTCACTATCGATAACCGACCACTGAACCCACGTCATGGACTGCTGTCACTGTCACTATCGATAACCGACCACTGGACCCACGTCCTGGACTGCTGTCACCGTCACTATCGATAACCGACCACTGGACCCATGTCCTGGACTGCTGTCACCGTCACTATCGATAACCGACCACTGGACCCATGTCCTGGACTGCTGTCACCGTCACTATCGATAACCGACCACTGGACCCATGTCCTGGACTGCTGTCACTGTCACTATCGATACCCGACCACTGGACCCATGTCCTGGACTGCTGTCACTGTCACTATCGATAACCGACCACTGGACCCACGTCCTGGACCGCAGTCACTGTCCTATCGATAACCGACCACTGGACCCATGTCCTGGGCTGATGTCACTGTCACTATCGATAACCGACCACTGGACCCACGTCCTGGACTGCTGTCACTGTCATTATCGATAACCGACACTGGACCCACGTCCTGGACTGCTGTCACCGTCATCCCCGACACCGACCACTGGACCCACGTCCTGGACTGCTGTCACTGTCACCGGACTGCTGTCACTGTCACTGGACTGCTGTCACTGTCACTGGACTGCTGTCACTGTCACTATCGATCTGTCACTATCGATCACCGAGTCTGAACTGAGATGTAAACATGTCGGGTGCAGGGACTGCAGCGCTGGGTGCATTTTATCGAAAGATGAATGCACCATGTAAACCGACTTATCTGTTTGCCGTGCTTAATATCCTACTCAATGTGGCAGCATAAGTGTCCCAGTGTGGTGAAGCATCATTATTGACGATACACAGTGTTAATGCTTTATTGTTTACGTGTGTTCGTTTGTGTGTGGCTGCAGGAGAGTTCGGAGTCGGCTGCGGCGGCGGCGCGGACCGAGCTGCAGCAGCTCCAGACCCGCTCCGAGCTGCAGCTGGAGACGCTGCAGGAGAGCCTGAGCTCGCTGCGCCCCGAGCTGCAGCAGCTCACGGCCGTTAACGCCGAGCTGCAGAAAAGGCTCGATGAGATACTGGGCGAGAAACTCGGTATGTGGCTCGTGGGAGGAGGGGTGGATGGGAGAGACACGGAGACACGGAGACACATAGACACAGAGATACGGAGACACAGAGACACAGAGACACAGAGACACAGAGACACAGAGACACAGAGACACGGATACACGGAGACACGGAGACACAGATACATGGAGACACAGATACATGGAGACACGGAGACACGGAGACGGGGCAGGGAAGAGGAGGGTGTCGGGGGGGGGGAGGGGTAGATGGGGCAGACACGGAGACACGGAGACACGGAGACACGGAGGCACGGAGGCACGGAGGCACGGAGGCAGGGAAGAGGAGGGTGTCGGGGGGGGGGGGGGGGGGGTAGATGGGGGAGACACAGAGACACGGAGACACAGAGGCACAGATACATGGAGACACGGAGACACGGAGACACGGATGCACAGACGGGGCAGGGAAGAGAGGAGGGTGTCGGGGGGGGGGGGGGTAGATGGGGGAGACACGGAGACACAGATACATGGAGACACGGAGACACAGACGGGGCAGGGAGGAGGAGGGTGTCGGGGGGGGGGGTAGATGGGGGAGACACGGAGACACGGAGACAGATACATGGAGACATGGAGACATGGAGACAGAGACGGGGCAGGGAAGAGGAGGGTTTCGGGGGGGGGACGGGGGTGGGGGTGGCAGTGTTATACTGGACACACTGAACTGGGTCTGAATGTGTCTCCTACTGAACTGAACTGATATGTCTCACCTATTGTGATTGGCGGGATTCAGAAGGGATCAGCTGTCACTGTGATATGGATACATGCCAAGAAACCTCCGTCGTCATTTAACATTGCGCCGCTCATACTGATCAGGGTGTTTATTTTTTGCTTTGCATTTACTTGGTATACTTTTACGGGATTAAAGTGTTGTTTTTTTCTGCTCATCATAGCCTTGTTAGATGAAGTACCGACTGTTGCGCTAGCTCGCATATTGCCACACAATTGTAGCTTTGCCGTACACCATTGTGGTGAAGTAACTTAACTGGTGGTCTATTGTGTGCTAATTCACAATTCATTGTATTGTGTGCTCTTGCATAATGTGTTCCGTTGCTCCGCAGATAAACCTAAACTGGTCAGAAATCTCGTCACCATCGCGTCATGTCTCCTCCCTGATACATGTCAACCCCGTATATGTGTGTGGGTGTCTGCTTAAAACTATCACGTCAAATATCACTGTGCACACTGTCACTGTCACTGTCACTGTCACTGTCACTGTCACTGTCACTGTCACTGTCACTATCACTATCACTATCACTATCACTATCACTATCACTATCACTATCACTCAGCACAGCAACACTCAGAACCACCACGTGTTCCATTTCTCTGTACCTGTCAGCCGCCACCACGTGTTCCATTTCTCTGTACCTGTCAGCCGCCACCACGTGTTCCATTTCTCTGTACCTGTCAGCCGCCACCACGTGTTCCATTTCTCTGTACCTGTCAGCCGCCACCACGTGTTCCATTTCTCTGTACCTGTCAGCCGCCACCACGTGTTCCATTTCTCTGTACCTGTCAGCCGCCACCACGTGTTCCATTTCTCTGTACCTGTCAGCCGCCACCACGTGTTCCATTTCTCTGTACCTGTCAGCCGCCACCACGTGTTCCATTTCTCTGTACCTGTCAGCCGCCACCACGTGTTCCATTTCTCTGTACCTGTCAGCCGCCACCACGTGTTCCATTTCTCTGTACCTGTCAGCCGCCACCACGTGTTCCATTTCTCTGTACCTGTCAGCCGCCACCACGTGTTCCATTTCTCTGTACCTGTCAGCCGCCACCACGTGTTCCATTTCTCTGTACCTGTCAGCCGCCACCACGTGTTCCATTTCTCTGTACCTGTCAGCCGCCACCACGTGTTCCATTTCTCTGTACCTGTCAGCCGCCACCACGTGTTCCATTTCTCTGTACCTGTCAGCCGCGCCTGTCATCTCAGTTTCACGGGCCCAACTATACGCTGTGTAATTTACTGCCCATTCCTTTGTTTGGAGAACTTCAGCGTTTGCAATTAAATAATTACCCCGTGTATATCCGTTTTGTCCTCATTCCCATCCTGTCCCGGCTTGCCTTGCGCTGTGCTGCTGAGTCCTGCCGTGTCCTGTCCTGACCTGTCCTGCCGTGTCCTGTCGTGTCCTGCCGTGTCCTGACCTGTCCTGCCGTGTCCTGTCCTGCCGTGTCCTGTCCTGCCGTGTCCTGCAGTGTCCTTCAGTGTCCTGCCATGTCCTGTCCTGTCCTGTCCTGTCCTGTCCTGTCCTGTCCTGCCCTGTCCTGCCGTGTCCTGTCCTGTCCTGTCATGGCCTGTCCTGCCCTGTCCTGCCGTGTCCTGTACTGTCGTGTCCTGCCGTGTCCTGTCC
>JAXIVJ010002623.1:12500-40000 GCA_036785665.1 Chirona hameri | reverse complement strand
GGGGGGGGGTCGTTTAAGCCCCCCCCCCCCCCCCGACACTAATAGGGTTAAGCAGTGTGTGTGTGTGGGGGGGGGGGGCGCTATGGTCTCCCTTCCCCACCCCCGTTCCTACGGCTATGATAATATATTAAGTGTTGACCTGAAAAAAGAAACATATGCAACCGATCCAACCACATTTGTAGAATTTGTAGATTTCGTGTGCATTTTTTCAACAGAAATAGCCACGGCTGCCACCGTAAGCTCGAGCGACTCGTGAATGTGGGAAAGGCGAGCTTCGAATGCCTTATTCTGGTTATGATATGAGCGACTCGTGCATGTGGGAAAGGCGAGCTTCGAATGCTTTATTCTGGTTATGATATGAGCGACTCGTGAATGTGGGAAAGGCGAGCTTCGAATGCCTTATTCTGGTTATGATATGAGCGACTCGTGAATGTGGGAAAGGCGAGCTTCGAATGCTTTATTCTGGTTATGATATGAGCGACTTGTGAATGTGGGAAAGGCGAGCTTCGAATGCTTTATTCTGGTTATGATATGAGCGACTTGTGAATGTGGGAAAGGCGAGCTTCGAATGCTTTATTCTGGTTATGATATGAGCGACTTGTGAATGTGGGAAAGGCGAGCTTCGAATGCTTTATTCTGGTTATGATATGAGCGACTTGTGAATGTGGGAAAGGCGAGCTTCGAATGCTTTATTCTGGTTATGGTATTGCCAGGCATTGTCAGCTATAATAGATGGCCAAGCCTGGCGCACACCATATTGTGTATCTCTTTATGTGAAATCGATTTAATATTAACCAGGTATCCTCATCTAATTATCAGCCCATCCGCCTCAGAATACCTGTGATTCCCCCCCCCCCCCGACCCGTCACGGCCGGGTCGGCGCGCTAGACGGGCGACCCCCGGCCGCTCCGCACTGTCTTCTGATTAATCGGGGAATTCGACACCCTGCTTCGTGAAATTTAGTGTCTACGTGCTCTTATCTTCTAGTTCATCTGCGTGCTACATCATATAAACTGTGAGTTGTGTTTTCGATCTATTATCTACCTCAGAAGATTTGTGATTTGAAACCTGCGTGAACAACCAAGCCGGAAGACAGAAACCTCGGTCTGTGTCAGAAAGTGTGTGAACGCTTCAAGATTTGTTTCAAATAAGTGTCTTTTTTCTCTATGGTGTGGCAGTGATATAGCGTGCTCGAAATATTGCATTTCTTCAAGAGTCCTGCTTCAATGTTCTAGAACTACTTTTTCCAACGCATACCAACGCAACAGAGCGGACGAACACCACCAGCCCTGGCCATCGCCATGGCAACCCCCCTTGACCAGGGGACTGCCGCCGCAGTGCCGCCCGGCTAAAGTCAACAAATGCCAGGCGGCCAAACGGTCACCGGGGCACGTTCCCGGCGGCCGGCGCGGCGGGGAGCCCGGGGCGGGTGGCGGGCCCGCCGAGCGAGAGAGAGAGGGAGCAGCGACCAGCCGACTGCTCTCGGCACTGGGGACCCCAATGGGCTCTGTCGTGTAGTGTGCCAACAACCGCCCGTCACCACGATAGAGACAGAGACGCAAGTCAGAGACGAGCCGCCGACGCCCGCTACTCCGTCAGACCGAGCGGCGGCGGTGGCCGCCGACCCACCCGACGCGACTACCAGCGAGCGGCCGGGGCCGGCGCTCGCCGCAACCGACCGACAAGATCGGCACACCTTGCAAGGGGAGACCGCCACAGCACCTCTGGTCAGCGCTGCCGGCCAGCATCCGGTTGCACAGGCGCACAACGCAACTGAAGTGACACGCCAACCTCATGGCTCTGATATGATTGGACGCGGGGCCTTATACATCATGGCGTTGAACATTTTAAGCCTAAAACCTAAGATTTTAGACCTCCGTCATGATTTAGAATTATTAAATTGTGATATTGCTGTGCTCACAGAAACATGGCTTCGCCCCGAAACTTGCTCACGCTTCGTCACGTTCCCGGGGTTTTCTCTGCACCGTGCCGACCGTCCAGACGGTAGTGGTTACGGGGGAATAGCTGTACTGATAAAAAACAATTTGAAAGTAAAACCACTTAAATCAGTTGTAGGTGCCAAAAACGACGGCAAAATAGAAACGTTTTGGTTACAAGTCAGTAACTCGCACGGTCGTCGTTTTAACCTAGGTTGCGTATATAGACCTCCTCGACACACCGTAGCCGCCATATCAGCCGACCTCGATTTTCTTGAAACTCAAGTGCAACGCGTGTTTCTTTCGTCCACTGACAATATTGTAATAACTGGCGACCTTAACTGCAACCTTCTAGCGTCCGACAACGATATATGTAAATCGAGATTTAATCAGTTCCTAGACAGCCTGGCCCTGCACCAGCACGTGATTAGTCCCACATACGAGTCTGGATCTCTACTTGATGTGTTTGTGTCCAATACGGGAAACTTTTTGAGTGACGTATCTGTCTGTCCATGTACCTATAGTGATCACTGTATCATCCAAGCTAAATTGTCCATCCCCAAGCCTCGCCGTAAGCCGATTTTCGTCTCATCTAGGCGCCTACATCGCATTAATATATCGGCTTTTCACGCTGCTCTCAGAGCCACTGACTGGAGTGGAGTGTTCTCACGCGTGGAAGTGTCAGACCAGTGGTCTGCATTCATAAATTGTCTCCTCCCCATCCTCGACCATCACGCACCTCTAAAACGTATCAAAATTCGTAACCCTTCCGCTCCCCCTGTATCTGACACCACTCGCAACCTGATGGCACAGCGTCGCAGACTTCTTGTCCATAGTGGTAGGACCCCTGAGTTCATTGCGCTTAACAAACAGGTCCGTTCTGCCATTCGTCACGACACAAGGCAGGACATCGCCAGGAGAGTGCGTGAGCTGGGTCCTACCACCATATTTCGGAATGTACGTCAAATCATAGCTGGCAAGAAGTCTGCCGACCGCATCGTGCCAGAGGCCACCCCTGACGAGCTAAACCAGTACTTTGTGGGCGTTGGTCCCCGGGTTGCGAGTGAGGTCCGGGCCAGGGGTGAGCCCCCCTCTCTCCCTGTCCGTCTACCTCGTGTCGGCACATGTGCCTTCAAACTACAGCCTATCTCTCTGTCCGCTCTCCGGTCCTTCCTCAACTCAATGAAAAATTCAGGGGCCTGTGGTGCTGACGGCATCTCTATTCAGGTAATAAAGCTTTGCTTTGCTGCTATCGGCTCCGTTTTACTCCATATCATCAATACTAGCCTATCTTCCGGCGAATACCCAGCGCCCTGGAAACATTCCATTATTCATCCAATACACAAAGCCGGCAGCCAGTCCGAAGCTTCCAATTTTCGCCCTATCTCCATTGTATCTGCCTTCCCAAAGCTCATTGAGCGTATTGTGCAACGTCAGCTTTACTCATACATGTCGGATAACCACCTGTTCTCCTCATCCCAGCACGGGTTCCGCTCCCTGCTCTCTACTGAGACCGCCCTTCTGACTGTTTCTGATCACATCCTCTCGGCTATTGACCACCAGGAACTCACCCTTCTCTGTCTCCTCGATTTATCCAAGTGCTTCGATGTCATCGACCATTCTATGCTCCTCTCTAAACTGCGTACATATAACATCGATCCCACCTGGTTTACATCATACCTCTGCGGTCACACTCAGTCTGTCTGTACGGCTGATGGGAGTGGGAACCTTCATTTCTCCAGGCCTCTCCCCAACTCTATCGGAGTTTTTCAAGGCTCGTCTCTTGGGCCTTTACTTTTTCAAATATTCGCTAACGATATGTGCCTGTTCGCGGGGGATGCTCATGTGGTCCAGTACGCTGATGACACTCAAATTTTGTTATCCGGCAAAAAACACCAACTCAATGATCTGGTCAGTAAATTGGAGGACACCCTGAGTGCACTTGATACCTGGTTTCACTCTCATGGTCTCAAAGTAAATACAAGCAAGACCGAATTAATAGCGTTCGGATCCCGCCAAAATTGTCGCGACCTTTACCCTGTTGCTGTTCAGTTCCGCGAAGACATAGTACAAGAGAGCCCATACGTCAAAAATTTAGGTGTTCTGTTTGATAAGCACTTCACATGGGACTCACACGTGTCTTCCCTGGTAAAAAAAATGTAGTGGTATCCTCATTGGGCTATCGCACGTGCGGCACAGCATCCCCCGCGAGCTGTTGCCACTTCTTGTAAATGCCTTGGTCGTTTCACACGTTCGGTACTGTTTAGCAGTATTTGGCAATGGCTCGCAGAGGAACATACAACGCCTTGACAAAATTCTAAATTTTGCCCTTCGTGTCATATCTGGCAAACGTAAATTTGATCACATCTCTGACGTGCGAGCTGAGCTTGGCTGGCCCACTGCCCAGCAGCTATACAGACAGCACTCCCTAAATCTACTACACAAAATTCGAAACACCGGGGAACCACAGGCTCTTGCTTCCCAGCTTCATGTCAATTCTGATCTCCGCTCCCGCTCTACGCGACAGAACTCTGACCTGGCCCTTCCACGCGTGAGGACAGAGGCTGGCAAGCGCCGATTTCTATATCATGTTGTGCAAAATTACAATGAGCTGCCTTTAGCGACACGTCACTCAGCCATGCCCGCATTCAAAAGAGCGATACAGAACATGCCTCAACCAGAGTAGCCTGATGTATATAACGTAATGTGCGTGTGAGAGCATTGCAGTGTATGTGATGTAATGTGTATGTGAGAGTATTGAAGTATGTGCTGTATGGGAGTATGTGCTGTAGTGAAACTGTCTTCATTTTATATTAGGATGAGTGTACCATTCGTGTTGTCCATGCTTGTATGTGGCTCCGGAATAGCCCGCTTCGGCGCGGATGGGGTCCAACGTCAAATACAAATACAAATACATCATTCACGGCAACCCCCAGAGCAGGACTTGAAGCTCTCGCGGCCCCGTATGTTTGCCCAGTGGACGACCTTCTCTCCTCTCCCCTCCCCTTTGTCGCTCCCCCAACGACCCCGGCCGTGGGATGACGTCAGGTCAAGGTCACAGCTGCGCCGGGCCGGCGTTGCGTGGCGTGGCACGGAGGGTACCAGTTCAGTGGCTCACAAACGCGAGGTGTGTTCCTACCCTTGGGTCACCTATCGGGAGTGAGCTCAATCAAAGATTCTTTGGATTCCGCTGCGTGCAGCACCGATTGGCCCGCTGGTGGCGCCGAGGCAGTGGACAGGACTTTTGCACTGCACTGTACGTCACCTGGTCTAAAAGGTCAAGTTGTTGTCCGTCCAGTCGCACACTCCCTACACTGGCCTCAGCACCGGGGACTGGTGGTTCGCACTGGCGGTGCTGGTGGGCGTCATATAACTATATCGTTGACGCGCCCTTAACCCTCTCGCCCGGGTAGGGCAAAATCACTACGTGTTCGGGTAGGGGGGGGGGGGGTACGACCCCCCCTTAGCGTTTCGCCCCTAATTGAGCTAGAGCTTCGATTCAAAGACGAGCGTATTCCTTGTTACGAGAGGAAGCCGCTGATATCCAATTTAAGGTATTGTGTCATTCGGTGACCTCTGAGGTCATGTCAATGACCCAAATGTCATCAAAATTGAAAATGCGTATAAATTGAATTTTATCGAGCAAGAATCGTGAATGAGCATATCATAATGCTTATTGGGTGTCAAACTCGTAATCAGCGTCACAAAATGTCCTAAAAACTGCCAGATTCCAAAAAGGTCATGTCAGGTCATCTGAGGTCAGTGACCTCGGTTGATCTGGGAAGCGCATGACCCCAGTGGAACATATAATTATGTAAAATGGATCCCAAATTTGAAATCAGCGTCACAAAATGTCCTAGAAACCGCCAGAAGCCCAAAAAAGTCATCTGAGGTCATCGGAGGTCAATGACCTCAGTTGACCTCTGAAAAGGTCAATCGAGGTCACAATATCAGTGGAAACCACAACTGTCACCTGGAAACACCTGCCCATATGCTCCTGAGCAACAAACACTAGAAAACTGCAGAAGTTACAAGCATCGATACTGCGGGACGCCAGTTGCGCCTGACATGACCTTGAGAAACAGGTCATAGGTCGTGGGTCATGTCGGTTAGAAATTCCAAATTTTCAGAGTATGTGGGATTTTTTCTTCTTCAAAAGTAGGGTACTGAAAGTTGCATCGAAATCGGTTAGAAACTACGCGAGTTATTCCAGAAAAAACCGAGGGGGTGGCATCCAACCCCTACCCGGGCGAGGGTTAAGCCCCAATAATCATCATCATCATGGTGGTTCCGGTCATTTTGATACCTGGAAGTTCCGGTCATTTTGCATATCCAGGTTTATCGGAAGCCTGATGTTCCCACCCTACTTTCATATCTTTGTCCAGGTAGTATTAATTTAGCTTTGTAGTTTGTATGCCATGTGTAGCGGAAATATGACAATTTTCGTATGAATGGCTGATTGTTTTATTTGCGTTCTGATGCACTGAGGCATAGGACCGGTGTAGATAATGTGAAGCTCCCGTTATGCGTAGTTGAGTTCGTATGTGCGGAAGAGGCTATGAGGTATTCCATCGGGCCATACTATCTATCATCGTTGTGATGGAGGCACCAAGTTCCTGCAATTAGAATCGTGGTAAGCCCGGCGATTTCAAAGTTTAATTGCTCTGCTTATGCTTTTGATGCATACTAGGTCGAGGAGCGCTGTGATGCCTGGTTCAGTGCCGAACGGAGCTCGCTTAAATCGGGTCGATCCTCTCACTTATTTGGGTTGCTTTTACCCACGATAGTTATAGGTAGAGCCAAACTTTAATAGTTACTGATAATATTATCCCATTGTCAGCCTGGTATGATATAACACACGAGTGGCAGTGCAGTACACTGATCGGACTTCGCGCGTGTGCGACCGGCCGCCCCCCCCCCCCCCCCCTCTGGCGCCAGCGCCGACCACGGCTCACCGCCCTCCCTCGGGGAGGGGCCCGGCAAAAAGTGAACGTTCGGCACCGTGCTGTATCGGGCGGTGTTTCCGCATTGCAATGGCCGTCTGTCTAGCGGCACTGCCCCCGGGCAGCGGAGGACATCGGCCCGATATACCGGTCACACAGAGAGCGGAACCACGGCGCCGCCGCACTCATGGCGGGCCGCTCCGCTCCGATTGGCCGCCTCATTACCCGCCATAAACAGGGCGCCAAATGGGCGCTGAGCGCGGCACTTCAAACGGCCCGCTCGCGGCCGGCGGTCATCGGTCGGCGGTCCCGCCCCTCGTCTCTCCGCACCGCTGTTCCCGCGGGGAGGGGGGCGGTCCCCCGCCCGGCACGGCGCGGTGGGGGACGGGGGGGGGGGGGGAGGAGAGGGGTGCGTTAGGGTGAACGGATTCGTTTGTTGTTTGTTTTGAAGTTGGGTCAATTTGCGTACCGAAGTCTTCGGCTAAAACTCTTTGCAATGAGGTTTGTTATGCGTCATGTGTGCGCAAAAAGTCGGATCCAGCACTAAATGTGAAGGTTGACAACCACGCATCCGTGATTCGGCTAATGGCTTTGTAGTGATCGTTCACAGAATACTTACCTTACCTTACCTTATCGTCATCGGGATATAAGGCCAATGGCCTGTAGGGCCCGTTCTCGCCGAGCTCAATGGTTGTAGCAAATCTCCATCAGAGTCCGGTATGGAGTACCAGATGGACTCCCAGTGTGCATCAAGTGTGTTTTTGAACACGTTGAGAGATGGCGAGCTTGCAATGTCAGCAGGTAGTCCATTCCAGTCATTGACTATGCGGACAGCGACTGAATTAGTGAACGGACTTGTACTACATCGTGTTGGATTATAACTCCAACCGCAAACTATTTAAAACGGTATAAAAAGGAGGGAGCTAACCAAACTAATACAATAATGAGATAACAGACCGATAACATACAGCTATAGCTTACAGATACAGCTTAACATCCAGCTTATTGAGCCGAACCTTTCGTTTGGATACAGCTTAACATACAGCTTATTGAGCCGAACCTTTCGTTTGGATACAGCTTAACATCCAGCTTATGGAGCCGAACCTTTCGTTTGGATACAGCTTAACATACAGCTTATTGAGCCGAACCTTTCGTTTGGATACAGCTTAACATCCAGCTTATTGAGCCGAACTTTTCGTTTGGATGCTTTTCTGGGATTAGAGCTTTTCACTTAAAGGGACTGTCCCACCTTAACATTATATTTGAGTTGAGATAGCCATTTTGATGGCTTGGCATTGAAATTAAGTATGGTAATGTATTTTGTATTGTATATTTTACATCATGAGGCACATCCACATTGTGCTGTGGCTATTCTGTTCCCCATGTGGATATGATAAAACATATGGTCATGGTGGTCGTCGCACATACGCAGCTCACACAAACACACACACACACACACACACACACACACACACACACACACACACACACACACACACACACACACACACACACGCGCGCGCGCGCGCGCGCGCACGCACGCACGCACGCACGCACGCACGCACGCACGCACGCACGCACGCACGCACGCACGCACGCACGCACGCACGCACGCACGCACGCACACACACACACACACACACACACACACACACACACACACACACACACACACACACACACACACACACACACACACACACACACACACACAAACACTCACACGCTTCGTCACACCTAGCCGACCCCGCTCCGCTGTTTCATCAGCAGGTGTTGCCTCAGCTCATTTTGTAAACGTGTTGTTGGTAGGCATCTGATTGTTGAGGGCAAGGCGTTGTACGCGGTGACCTCCGAGTATTTTAAGCGACGCCTGCCGGACTCGGATCGGATCGCTGGCGTGACTAGATGGTCCGCATTTCGGGTGGTACGGTGGTGAACGTCACCACTTGTGATCAGGTCAACGGCAATGGTCTCGGGCTCCGAAGTTGAAATCATACGCTTAAGCAAGTTAAGACCGTGATACAAGTGCATGTGTTCTGCAGTAAACCAGTTCAGTCTGTGGAGTACATCACTAATGTGTTCAAACTTCCTACGTCCAGATAAAACACGGGCAGCAAAATTCAGCAACTTCTGGACACGTTTCATCTGAGTGTTGTTGCACACGCCATACACTACCAAACAATAACGAATACGCGAGATGACGACTCCCTGTACAATCGTCAGCAGAGTTGACTGAGGTGTTTCGTTTGGATACAGCTTAACATCCAGCTTATTGAGCCGAACCTTTCGTCACATGCCTGCTATGGTTCAGGTCGCAGAGCATGCCGGTGCATCGCTGTACCACACTGTCTACATGAGAGGTAGAGGTCATGTGCTGGTCAAGTGTGACACCCAGGTTTAGGACAGTGGCGGAACCGGCGACGTCGGCGTCCATAAATATAATGTTGGCAGGAGGGAGGCGCTGGATGTTTTGCCGTGAGCCAAGGATGATGAACTGAGTTTTTTAGCATTGATTTTGATACCATTTTTGCCAAACCACCGGGATAGCAAAGCCAGGTTGTGTTCCATGAGCTGGACCAGGGAGCCGACGTCGCGGGTCCCACCAGAGACCGCCACCTGAATGTCATCCGTGTATTGTACCACTCTGTGTACATAGGTAGGTCGTTAGCGTAAATGGAGAATAAAAGCGGTCTCAACGCAGAGCCCTGGCACGTACCGATGGGGTTCAAAAGCGCATCGGATGTGACATAACGCCCTGACAATTCCTGAACTTGCACTTGCTGGTAGTGGCTAGCAAGATAACTTTTAAACCAGCGAATGTCGACGCCATAGAGTTCGAGCTTGCGGAGAAGAGGGTCGTGCGGAATCGGATCAAAACATTTCGAACAGTCAGTAGGCATAACAGCGCGATGTCACTACGGTCCATGGCAGAACATACTCTATCAGTGACAGTTAAAAGCGCCGTATCGGTTGAGTGATTCCGTCTAAAGCCGTGCTGGTTTGGTGAAAACAAGTGATGGGTGGTGAAGTAATAAAAGAGTTGCTCGTAAACGACGCGCTCAATGATTTTAGCTATGGTGGGTAAAATAGAGATGGGTCGATAGTTGGCGGTCTCGGTGGATTTGGGCGACTTCTGGATGGGGTGAACAAGGGTTAGCTTCCATGAATCGGGAACATGATGCGACACGAGGCTACTATTTACAATGTGAGTAATGATGTGACTAAGTGATGACAGACAGATTTTCACAAAACGGATACAAAGCCCGTCAGAACCACACGCGGCAGAGCTGCGCATCGGCGATAACACACGGCATAAGTCATCCGGCGAGATGGGTGCCACCTGGAACCGACCAGTGGCTACCCGAGGTAGGCGGACCGGCAGCTCGGGTCCGGACGCGTCCACCTGGCGGGCCGCGTCGGTACCAACTCGCACAAAGTAGCGGTTGAGGGCGTCCGCGTCCGCGCTGGGCGAGGACCGGGCCGGCCGCTTCGACCCGATGACAGGCCGGACCACGCGCCACATGCCGCTCGGTCCCGCCTCTCGCAGCCGGCTGTCCAGCTCCTCACGCGTGTCGCGTCGGATCTCAGACTGGACCTGTCGGTTGAGGGCCTTGTAGATATGGCGGTCGTGTTCTC
Source organism: Chirona hameri (assembly GCA_036785665.1). Classification (NCBI taxonomy): domain Eukaryota; kingdom Metazoa; phylum Arthropoda; class Thecostraca; order Balanomorpha; family Balanidae; genus Chirona; species Chirona hameri. The sequence goes on along the minus strand of JAXIVJ010002623.1, from coordinate 29,484 downwards.
GGAGCGCTGCGCGCCGCCTCACCAGGAGATCTCGGGTTGCGTCCGTAACAAAAGGCGCGGTCGGGTTATACACTTTGCGCCTTTTCATAGGCGCCACAGAGTCCAGAATAGGACGCGTCACCGTCAAAAAGTAGTCCCACTGCACCTCTGGCCGATCACTAGCGAACACCGGGTCCCAGTCAACCGCACTTAACAGCCGGTTCACCTCGTCTCTGTCCAGCCGGGACCAGCACCGCGCTGTCACCGCACTCGTCTTCGGCTTGTAGTCAGGCAGAGGTAACAGCGCGCGAGTCCAGTTGTGGGGGCTGTAGTCGCAGTGCAGGACTCCGGCCCGGGTCACGCCATGACTGGTGCAGATGACGTCGATGGTAGAGCCAGACGATCGGTAGGTGGGGCCAGTCACGTGCTGCTGCAGCGAGTAGTGTCCAGCAGCTGGCTGAATCTGGTGTTGGCGGTCGTGTCTCTGTTCGTGTAGCAGGTAGCAGTTAAAATAACCACAATGATCTAATAAAAAAGATATTCGAGTTTGATTTTCACATCTGTAAAAAAGGCCCATGTGTATTTGAATAGGGCCTCTAAACCGACAGCGTCGTCTCTTTACCCAACTGGTAATGATAGTCGACTTGTTTTAAGGTCAGCCTTATAATATTTTCGTCTTTCATTTCTCGATCCCCGGGTAGTTCACAATCTAAGCCAATCTAGACACCGGGTAGTTCGATTTTTCTGCGCAATAGATGTCGACAAAAAATTGTGCCATACATTTGTCAGCACAAAGGATTTCCCTGTTATTAAAAACAAATCATATGACGTCACCAACCCAACTTTCCGCTTAAAACTAAAAGTTGAATATCTTCCAAGATAAACTTTTTTTCGGAGAGAAAAAAAGTTCACGAACATGTTCGGCTGACCTCGCCTGACATGTAGACATACAATTAAGTGTGATTCGACAACTTTCACAGAGGTGGGACAGTTCCTTTAACCCTCGCCCTACGGGGGGGGGCTGACAGCCCCCCCCCCCCTGAGGTTTTTCTTGAATAACTTTTTACACATGCGGCGCATCTTGCTGAAATTTTCCGTAGCTGAGTTTACAACAATTATACGTATGCTGTAAACATGTAATTGAAATTGGTTTAGTAGTTTGGGAGATAATCATGTTTTGATGACGTCATGTTGGTGGAAAAACGATAAATATTTGAAAAATAGTAGAAAACAGAGTTTTGAAGAAGCAAATGGCAAACGCAATTCATCAAAGATACAAAATGGCACTTTTGTTAAAATGGCAATCTCGGATTTCCGAAATTTTTGGTTTTTGACCCCTAAAACAAAAAAAAACTATTTTTTTGGGGGAAAATCACCACAAAATCAAAATTTTCAAAGATGTTAGAAAAACCGGAACATACGTGAGAGAATTGAGTATGGACAATACCCAAACAAAATTGCAAAGCAATATCTCTATTTTTGACTGAGTGATGGCTCCCAAGTGTAAGAAACTCATGACGTCATTTTTTAATAACTTTTTTGGACTTCTTTTCACAAGATACGAACAAATCATTACCTTTTCTGTATTTCTGAGACAAAACTGGTCTAGGAACATGCCTTTTTATTTACATTTATGAATTTCTAATTTTGAGGTTTTCTGACAGAGCAAAATCGCTGTTCTGGACGTGGTCGAGCCGATGTCATTCACTTGACCTGGAAGGTCACCCGTTGACCTGAAACCTAAAAATCACATACTGTTCCTATCATGACAGGCAACATGCTGTTTCTTACCGCATTGCTCTAAGTTGCTTGGTTTGGAAGTTATCGGGGGGGGGGGGCTGTCAGCCCCCCCCCCCCCCCCCCCCCCGTAGGACGAAGGTGAAAAAGCTCCCGTAGGGCGAGGGTTAAAGCAGATATTATTATGTCGACCCTGATCCCTATCATCCGATCGCATCATTAAAGGGACATTGCCACCTCGCAGGCCAATATGGAGTTTTTGGTGTGTATCGGTCGATTAACCCTCGCCCTACGGGGGCTGACCCCCCCCCCCCCTGAGGTTTTTCTTGCATAACTTTTTACACATTCAGCACATCTTGCTAAAATGTTCGGTAGCTGAGTTTACAACATTGCAAAGCAATATCTCCTCTATTACAGCACCACCACGTATGCTGTAAAAATGTAATTTAAATTGGTTAAGTAGTTTGGGAGTTGTTTTTGTTTGATGACGTCATGTTGTTTTGATTTTGTTTTGTCATGTTTTGTGTCTTGTTGTTTGATGACGTTTTGTGTCTTGTTGTTTGAATCATGTTTTGATGACGTCATGTTGTTGGAGAACAAAAAATGGTAGAAAACAGAGTTTTAAAGGAAACTGCAAACGCAATTCACCAAAGATACAAAATGGCATTTTCTTTCAAATGGCAATCTCGGATTAAAAAAAAAATTGACCCCTAAAATTAAAAAAAAAATGATTTTTTAAATCCCCACAAAATCAAAAATTTCAAAGATATTAGAAAAAACGGAATATATGTGAGATAACTGAGTATGGACAATACCCATACCAAATTTCAAAGCCATATCTTCATTTTTGACTGAGTGATGGCTCTCTAAGTGTAAGTGTACTGATGACGTAATTTTTAAAATAACTTTTTTTTTGACTTTTTTGACAAGATACGAACAAATAATTACCTTTTCTGTATTTCTGAGCCAAAACTGGTCTAGGAACATGCCTTTTCATTTACATTTATCAACTTCTAATTTTTAGGTTTTCTGAGGAGCAAAATCGCTGTTTTGGACGTGGTAAATCCGAGGTCATCCGTTGACGTGAAACCTAAAAATCGTGTACTGTTCGATTCCTCTCATGACGGGCAACGTGCTGGTTCGTACCACATTGCTCTACGTTGCTTGGTTTAGAAGTTAACAGGGGGCTGTCAGCCCCCTCCCCCCGTAGGGCGAAGGTGAAAAAAGTTCCCGTAGGGCGAGGGTTAAGCGTGTCCGATTTCACCTGCAAAATTGGGTTCCCGAAACTCCCCCCATTAGATCAAAAAATACATTTGCACCACTCATGCTTGCCAAGCATTCGTAAAATTGGAGTCTCCACATCACTTTTAGAATCACTTCTTTGCGGACTGTTATTTTCTTTTGAATGTTGCAAACTCAACATCACATTTAGTCGTCAGTGCACTTTAAAATTAAAAAGCGTATGCAGTTAATTATATTTTCAACAACCTTAGCCTCTTCCATAATAAAACAGCAAGAATTGCTATGGCTCGACTTTGGGACCGTAGGAGTTGTGACCTATACCTTATAACACAGATAGACTTTTCAAGGTCAAGTCTCGGCGAATTCGGATGCTTCGGGCTTTGGGCGGGCGCCAATTTCACAGCCAAACTGGATGAGAGCGGCCATCATAAATCTATTACTGAGCACAACTGGGACCAACGTTTTGGAGTCAGAAATAAATACAAAATGTTTTGCCGATACACTGCTGCAGGTGCTGCAGGAGCAAGTTTGAGCTTGAGCATACATGATTGTTGATCCCCACCATTCATTTAAGTTGCTTTTAAGAAATCCTCCGGAGGTGGCAATATCCCTTTAATGTTCACCGGCAGAAATTAGAGTCGGGAGCTTAGTGAACAGTAAATCCTGGCAAAAACCTCCCCGTCCACTTAGCTTTCCTGACTGCGCGGAAGATATGCCACCGATCACATGCCTGATCCCTGATCCCAGTCAAGACAAATAGCACGAGCCAGGGCGCGAACCTTTTTCGAGCCGAACACCCCACTTTGACTGAGCTCACAGGTTGAAACTCAGTGCTGTGAAGCCATCAATATGAGTTTAGGACTTCTTGCCGCTGTGTGCCCACCCATATATGTGTGGCTGTGTGCCTCACAGCTGGGGACTCTGTGCTATGTTACTATGGCAGCTATGGTGTCTAGCAGTGGCACTGCTATGGTGCCGTACATGTACAAAGCAGACAGCCGCATGTCCAACCCCGGCCAGCAGGACGATATACATCAATCCCATCTTTCGCTTCCTGTCCACATTGTATTGCGCTGTTCAGAATCAGAAGGTGATGCGACCATGCCGCCCGAGGCAGTGGACGGTGCGTGTCGGACTTGTCTGACCTGTGGGCAGTGGGGACACTGCGTGTCAGACTTGTCTGACCTGTGGGCAGTGGACAGTGCGTGTCGGACTTGGCTGACCTGTGGGCAGTGGACAGTGCGTGTCGGACTTGTCTGACCTGTGGGCAGTGGGCAGTGGGTGTCGGACTAGTCTGACCTGTGGACAGTGCGTGTCGGACTTGTCTGACCTGTGGGCAGTGCGTGTCGGACTTGTCTGACCTGTGGGCAGTGGGCAGTGGGTGTCGGACTTGTCTGACCTGTGGGCAGTGAACAGTGAGTGTCGGACTTGCCTGACCTGTGGGCAGTGGACAGTGCGTGTCGGACTTGTCTGACCTGTGGGAAGTGGACAGTGCGTGTCGGACTAGTCTGACCTGTGGGAAGTGGACAGTGTGTGTCGGACTAGTCTGACCTGTGGGAAGTGGACAGTGCGTGTCGGACCAGTCTGACCTGTGGGTAGTGCGTGTCGGACTTGTCTGACCTGTGGGCAGTGCGTGTCGGACTTCTCTGACCTGTGGGCAGTGCGTGTCGGACTTGTCTGACCTGTGAGCAGTGGGGACACTGCGTGTCGGACTTGTCTGACCTGTGGGCAGTGGGGACACTGCGTGTCGGACTTGTCTGACCTGTGGGCAGTGGGGACAGTGCGTGTCGGACTTGTCTGACCTGTGGGTAGTGGCCAGTGCGTGTCAGACTTGTCTGACCTGTGGACAGTGGACAGTGCGTGTCGGACTTGTCTGACCTGTGGGTAGTGGCCAGTGCGTGTCGGACTTGTCTGACCTGTGGGCAGTGGGGGCAGTGCGTGTCGGACTTGTCTGACCTGTGGACAGTGCGTGTCGGACTTGGCTGACCTGTGGGCAGTGGGGGCAGTGCTTGTCGGACTTGTCTGACCTGTGGCCAGTGCGTGTCGGACTTGTCTGACCTGTGGGCAGTGCGTGTCGGACTTGTCTGACCTGTGGGCAGTGGGGGCAGTGCGTGTCGGACTTGTTTGACCTGTGGACAGTGCGTGTCGGACTTGTCTGACCTGTGGACAGTGCGTGTCGGACTTGTCTGACCTGTGGACAGTGGACAGTGCGTTTCGGACTTGTCTGACCTGTGGGTAGTGGCCAGTGCGTGTCGGACTTGTCTGACCTGTGGGCAGTGGGGGCAGTGCGTGTCGGACTTGTCTGACCTGTGGACAGTGCGTGTCGGACTTGTCTGACCTGTGGGCAGTGGGGGCAGTGTGTGTGTCGGACTTGTCTGACCTGTGGACAGTGCGTGTCGGACTTGTCTGACCTGTGGGTAGTGGCCAGTGCGTGTCGGACTTGTCTGACCTGTGGGTAGTGGCCAGTGCGTGTCGGACTTGTCTGACCTGTGGACAGTGCGTGTCGGACTTGTCTGACATGTGGACAGTGCGTGTCGGACTTGTCTGACCTGTGGACAGTGGGGACAGTACGTGTCGGACTTGTCTGACCTGTGGGCAGTGGGGACAGTGCGTGTCGGACTTGTCTGACCTGTGGACAGTGCGTATCGGACTTGTCTGACCTTTGGACAGTGGACAGTGCGTGTCGGGCTTGTCTGACCTGTGGGCAGTGGGCAGTGCGTGTCGGACTTGTCTGACCTGTGGACAGTGCGTGTCGGACTTGTCTGACCTGTGGGCAGTGGGCAGTGCGTGTCGGACTTGTCTGACCTGTGGACAGTGTGTGTCGGACTTGTCTGACCTGTGGACAGTGCGTGTCGGACTTGTCTGACCTGTGGACAGTGCGTGTCGGACTTGTCTGACCTGTGGACAGTGGGTGTCGGACTTGTCTGACCTGTGGACAGTGGACAGTGCGTGTCGGACTTGTCTGACCTGTGGACAGTGCGTGTCGGACTTGTCTGACCTGTGGACAGTGGACAGTGCGTGTCGGACTTGTCTGACCTGTGGGCAGTGGGGGCAGTGCGTGTCAGACTTGTCTGACCTGTGGACAGTGCGTGTCGGACTTGTCTGACCTGTGGACAGTGGACAATGCGTGTCGGACCTGTAGACAGTGCGTGTCGGACTTGTCTGACCTGTGGGCAGTGGGCAGTGCGTGTCGGACTTGTCTGACCTGTGGACAGTGCGTGTCGGACTTGTCTGACCTGTGGGTAGTGGACAGTGCGTGTCGGACTTGTCTGACCTGTGGACAGTGGACAGTGCGTGTCGGACTAGTCTGACCTGTGGACAGTGCGTGTCGGACTTGTCTGACCTGTGGACAGTGCGTGTCGGACTTGTCTGACCTGTGAACAGTGGACAGTGCGTGTCGGACTTGTCTGACCTGTGGACAGTGCGTGTCGGACTTGTCTGACCTATGCCACAGCGGCCGGGCCGTTACAGGAAAACGGCCGCTGATGGGGTGTCCGCCCCCGCCCCCGCCCCCGCCCCGTCAAATTGCGACGGGCATGCTGCATGGCCGCATCACGCACACGGCATCCCGGACCGCGGACCGCCGGTATTGCACATCAGCAACGCCAGGCTGGTCCCTCGCTCGCCGCTCTGATGCGCGGAAATACCCCCCTCCCCCTCCCTCCCTCCCTCGGGACAATGTATGTATTTGACGTTGGACCCCATCCACGCCGAAGCGGGCTATTCCGGAGCCACATACAAGCATGGACAACACGAATGGTACACTCATCCTAATATAAAATGAAGACAGTTTCACTACAGCACATACTCCCATACAGCACATACTTCAATACTCTCACATACACATTACATCACATACACTGCAATGCTCTCACACGCACATTACGTTATATACATCAGGCTACTCTGGTTGAGGCATGTTCTGTATCGCTCTTTTGAATGCGGGCATGGCTGAGTGACGTGTCGCTAAAGGCAGCTCATTGTAATTTTGCACAACATGATATAGAAATCGGCGCTTGCCAGCCTCTGTCCTCACGCGTGGAAGGGCCAGGTCAGAGTTCTGTCGCGTAGAGCGGGAGCGGAGATCAGAATTGACATGAAGCTGGGAAGCAAGAGCCTGTGGTTCCCCGGTGTTTCGAATTTTGTGTAGTAGATTTAGGGAGTGCTGTCTGTATAGCTGCTGGGCAGTGGGCCAGCCAAGCTCAGCTCGCACGTCAGAGATGTGATCAAATTTACGTTTGCCAGATATGACACGAAGGGCAAAATTTAGAATTTTGTCAAGGCGTTGTATGTTCCTCTGCGAGCCATTGCCAAATACTGCTAAACAGTACCGAACGTGTGAAACGACCAAGGCATTTACAAGAAGTGGCAACAGCTCGCGGGGGATGCTGTGCCGCACGTGCGATAGCCCAATGAGGATACCACTACATTTTTTACCAGGGAAGACACGTGTGAGTCCCATGTGAAGTGCTTATCAAACAGAACACCTAAATTTTTGACGTATGGGCTCTCTTGTACTATGTCTTCGCGGAACTGAACAGCAACAGGGTAAAGGTCGCGACAATTTTGGCGGGATCCGAACGCTATTAATTCGGTCTTGCTTGTATTTACTTTGAGACCATGAGAGTGAAACCAGGTATCAAGTGCACTCAGGGTGTCCTCCAATTTACTGACCAGATCATTGAGTTGGTGTTTTTTGCCGGATAACAAAATTTGAGTGTCATCAGCGTACTGGACCACATGAGCATCCCCCGCGAACAGGCACATATCGTTAGCGAATATTTGAAAAAGTAAAGGCCCAAGAGACGAGCCTTGAAAAACTCCGATAGAGTTGGGGAGAGGCCTGGAGAAATGAAGGTTCCCACTCCCATCAGCCGTACAGACAGACTGAGTGTGACCGCAGAGGTATGATGTAAACCAGGTGGGATCGATGTTATATGTACGTAGTTTAGAGAGGAGCATAGAATGGTCGATGACATCGAAGCACTTGGATAAATCGAGGAGACAGAGAAGGGTGAGTTCCTGGTGGTCAATAGCCGAGAGGATGTGATCAGAAACAGTCAGAAGGGCGGTCTCAGTAGAGAGCAGGGAGCGGAACCCGTGCTGGGATGAGGAGAACAGGTGGTTATGCGACATGTATGAGTAAAGCTGACGTTGCACAATACGCTCAATGAGCTTTGGGAAGGCAGATACAATGGAGATAGGGCGAAAATTGGAAGCTTCGGACTGGCTGCCGGCTTTGTGTATTGGATGAATAATGGAATGTTTCCAGGGCGCTGGGTATTCGCCGGAAGATAGGCTAGTATTGATGATATGGAGTAAAACGGAGCCGATAGCAGCAAAGCAAAGCTTTATTACCTGAATAGAGATGCCGTCAGCACCACAGGCCCCTGAATTTTTCATTGAGTTGAGGAAGGACCGGAGAGCGGACAGAGAGATAGGCTGTAGTTTGAAGGCACATGTGCCGACACGAGGTAGACGGACAGGGAGAGAGGGGGGCTCACCCCTGGCCCGGACCTCACTCGCAACCCGGGGACCAACGCCCACAAAGTACTGGTTTAGCTCGTCAGGGGTGGCCTCTGGCACGATGCGGTCGGCAGACTTCTTGCCCGCTATGATTTGACGTACATTCCGAAATATGGTGGTAGGACCCAGCTCACGCACTCTCCTGGCGATGTCCTGCCTTGTGTCGTGACGAATGGCAGAACGGACCTGTTTGTTAAGCGCAATGAACTCAGGGGTCCTACCACTATGGACAAGAAGTCTGCGACGCTGTGCCATCAGGTTGCGAGTGGTGTCAGATACAGGGGGAGCGGAAGGGTTACGAATTTTGATACGTTTTAGAGGTGCGTGATGGTCGAGGATGGGGAGGAGACAATTTATGAATGCAGACCACTGGTCTGACACTTCCACGCGTGAGAACACTCCACTCCAGTCAGTGGCTCTGAGAGCAGCGTGAAAAGCCGATATATTAATGCGATGTAGGCGCCTAGATGAGACGAAAATCGGCTTACGGCGAGGCTTGGGGATGGACAATTTAGCTTGGATGATACAGTGATCACTATAGGGACATTTTCCTGTCGGACAATGGGGCCCGTTGGTTTGTTCCCAAAAGCTGATAACGGTTTGTGTGTGGGTGTTGCACGGATGACGTGGATACTGACAGTGGCGGACGGCGGTATGTGGATACTGACAGTGGCGGACGGCGGTATGTGGATACTGACAGTGGCGGACGGCGGTATGTGGACACTGACAGTGGCGGACGGCGGTATGTGGATACTGACAGTGGCGGACGGCGGTATGTGGACACTGACAGTGGCGGACGGCGGTATGTGGATACTGACAGTGGTGGACGGCGGTATGTGGACACTGACAGTGGTGGACGGCGGTATGTGGATACTGACAGTGGCGGACGGCGGTATGTGGATACTGACAGTGGCGGACGGCGGTATGTGGATACTGACAGTGGCGGACGGCGGTATGTGGATACTGACAGTGGCGGACGGCGGTATGTGGATACTGACAGTGGCGGACGGCGGTATGTGGATACTGACAGTGGTGGACGGCGGTATGTGGACACTGACAGTGGCGGACGGCGGTATGTGGATACTGACAGTGGCGGACGGCGGTATGTGGACACTGACAGTGGCGGACGGCGGTATGTGGATACTGACAGTGGCGGACGGCGGTATGTGGATACTGACAGTGGCGGACGGCGGTATGTGGATACTGACAGTGGCGGACGGCGGTATGTGGATACTGACAGTGGCGGACGGCGGTATGTGGACACTGACAGTGGCGGACGGCGGTATGTGGATACTGACAGTGGCGGACGGCGGTATGTGGACACTGACAGTGGCGGACGGCGGTATGTGGATACTGACAGTGGCGGACGGCGGTATGTGGATACTGACAGTGGCGGACGGCGGTATGCGCTGCTCTGTAGGATTGTGGGTGGTTTGTTCAGATTGCGTTGTGTTTTCGATTGTGTGATGAAGTATTTGAAGAGGATGCGTCTGTCTGTTTGATTGTGGTCTTTTTTGTAAGCTTTCAGGTGATGAAATTAAAACAAATTATTCTTAGCGCACACAGTGAAATTCGTTTCCGAAATTCGTCCCCAAAATATCACAAACTTCGTTAAAAGTTAGGCTGTTTCTGCTGTTAAAATCAGTTTGCCTCGGTTATATTGCATTTCACCCAAATCTGGCAAGGAAAGAGAGTTGCGGCATCACCATATATTTTATGATACGATTTTACTCGATTTTGAAATTATGTTGCACAGGGTGTTACTCAAGCATAGGTTTGGTATTGGTATCGATAAATTTGTTGTAATACATTTTCGTAACATCTGCACTTTCGTCTTCTGTGACAGTGATCTTAAAAAGGGATCAACTTTGGCTTTGGTGGTGCTATGGTTCATCTTTATTGTACTGATCATACCCGATATGCAAGTTTTAGAGTCAAAGATCACGGGATTTCATGCAAATATCTCACTTTGGTGACGCAGGTGCCCACGTAATTGCTGGCGTAAGTGCTTATGTTCATTCATAGTATTTATCTCTGCGTGTTTATTATGTTTCCTCTCCATCCTCCACCAAATAAACTCACCCCCCCCCCCCGCTGTATTGAATAGGCTGCGCGGTTCCTATCACCCCTTTTTATCACCCCTCCCCGGCCCCCGCTGTATTGAATAGGCTGCGCGGTTCCTATCACCCCTTTTTATCACCCCTCCCCCGGCCCCCGCTGTATTGAATAGGCTGCGCGGTTCCTATCACCCCTTTTTATCACCCCTCCCCCGGCCCCCGCTGTATTGAATAGGCTGCGCGGTTCCTATCACCCCTTTTTATCACCCCTCCCCCGGCCCCCGCTGTATTGAATAGGCTGCGCGGTTCCTATCACCCCTTTTTATCACCCCTCTCCCGGCCCCCGCTGTATTGAATAGGCTGCGCGGTTCCTATCACCCCTTTTTATCACCCCTCCCCCGGCCCCCGCTGTATTGAATAGGCTGCGCGGTTCCTATCACCCCTTTTTATCACCCCTCCCCCGGCCCCCGCTGTATTGAATAGGCTGCGCGGTTCCTATCACCCCTTTTTATCACCCCTCCCCCGGCCCCCGCTGTATTGAATAGGCTGCGCGGTTCCTATCACCCCTTTGTATCACCCCTCCCCCGGCCCCCGCTGTATTGAATAGGCTGCGCGGTTCCTATCACCCCTTTTTATCACCCCTCTCCCGGCCCCCGCTGTATTGAATAGGCTGCGCGGTTCCTATCACCCCTTTTTATCACCCCTCCCCCGGCCCCCGCTGTATTGAATAGGCTGCGCGGTTCCTATCACCCTTTTTATCACCCCTCCCCCGGCCCCCGCTGTATTGAATAGGCTGCGCGGTTCCTATCACCCCTTTTTATCACCCGGCCCCCGCTGTATTGAATAGGCTGCGCGGTTCCTATCACCCTTTTTATCACCCCTCCCCCGGCCCCCGCTGTATTGAATAGGCTGCGCGGTTCCTATCACCCCTTTTTATCACCCCTCCCCCGGCCCCCGCTGTATTGAATAGGCTGCGCGGTTCCTATCACCCCTTTTTATCACCCCTCCCCCGGCCCCCGCTGTATTGAATAGGCTGCGCGGTTCCTATCACCCCTTTTTATCACCCCTCCCTGGCCCCGCTGTATTGAATAGGCTGCGCGGTTCCTATCACCCCTTTTTATCACCCCTCTCCCGGCCCCCGCTGTATTGAATAGGCTGCGCGGTTCCTATCACCCCTTTTTATCACCCCTCCCCCGGCCCCCGCTGTATTGAATAGGCTGCGCGGTTCCTATCACCCCTTTTTATCACCCCTCCCCCGGCCCCCGCTGTATTGAATAGGCTGCGCGGTTCCTATCACCCCTTTTTATCACCCCTCCCCCGGCCCCCGCTGTATTGAATAGGCTGCGCGGTTCCTATCACCCCTTTTTATCACCCCTCCCCCGGCCCACGCTGTATTGAATAGGCTGCGCGGTTACTATCACCCCTTTTTATCACCCCTCCCCCGGCCCCCGCTGTATTGAATAGGCTGCGCGGTTCCTATCACCCCTTTTTATCACCCCTCCCCCGGCCCCCGCTGTATTGAATAGGCTGCGCGGTTACTATCACCCCTTTTTATCACCCCTCCCCCGGCCCCCGCTGTATTGAATAGGCTGCGCGGTTCCTATCACCCCTTTTTATCACCCCTCTCCCTCATACATACAAACCTTTACGTACGCTGAGGCTGACTGTGCGGTCCCGTCACAAATGACAATGTAATGACTCGTCCATGGTACCATTGAATGCAGCCGGTACGCGCAGTTTGTGTTTGTGTACGATCTAGATCTACCCCTAGCTGAGCCGTGAGCCAATGGGCAGTATATCAATGTCTGCTTTGTTCAATATCTGTGTGTTTATATCACTATGATCTGCTTTGCTCGGGCCCATGAGAGACTGACTGACTGACTGACTGCGGCGCGGTGGCCGGGCTGTTGGTGCCGCGTTTCCGGCTGTAGCGCCGCTCCACGCCGCACACCTCCGGGTTTATCAGACGGTGATCCGCTGCCCTGTCACGGGACTCATCTGCTGCCGGCCGCTGGCGGCGGTCTGGCTGGGCGGGGGCGGTCCCGTTACCTGTCTGGGCGGGGGCGGTCCCGTTACCTGTCTGTGACGCCGGCCGTGTCCGGCCGGCCGGCGCGGCTGGTCGGCCGGCTGGCTGGCTGGCTGTCAGTGGTGGGTGGGTGGCACGTAGCCAGGATTTCGTCCAGGGGGGGGGGGGGCGCCTCGAAAGGGCCCCTTCCCGAGCGTTGAAAGCCCCCCCCCCCCTCCCCCCAAAAAAAAACGGATGAAAAGGCACGTTACCAGGAGGGAAAATGCAGTATGACAGGTATGGCATGGGCCATACCAACTTTTAGGAGCTGGTGTTAGCAAACTGCCATATCAACTTGGGAACCAGCGACACCAATTTGGAATCAGTTATGCCAACTTGGAATAGTGTTTAAGCTCAAGACCTGAACTCTTAAAGAAATTGCGCCGCGGAGCGGCGCGAAAATTTTGAATTTTGAGTCGTATGCTCTGGATATGCTTTCTCATCAATGCGTCGCATTGCGTATGATGCGGACCTCTAAAATTGCTATATTGTGCGTTTGAAAGTGCGGTAAAAAAAGAGTTATAAAGTGAACTATTTTGCCCAATTATATAGGAAAGTAGCAACATAACACATAAATGCGCCGAGAAACAGGCCGATTTTTTTTCCTAACCCGCATATAATTGAATTTGTACTTAAATTGCGCCGCGCGAGAGAAAACAAATTGTCGCGCGATAATTTTGAGTTGTATTCCCTGGACAACTGTATTCTTACTGTTGAAAGGCCCAAGGTCCCTTCAGATCGTCTAGGGCCCCTCTGACCTTTTCAACGCCCTTCCGACCTATTCAGGGACTCATCTGGGATCCGCGAAGCGAAAAGACATGATGTGGAGTGGGTGATATATATAATACAAAGAGGGCTTACTCTACAGGAAAAATTAAAATCTGAGCTTTCGGGTATATTGTAGCACCCTGACGAAGGGTGTTGCAATATACCCGAAAGCTCGGCTTTTAATATTTTTATTGTGGAGTAGGTCCTCTTTGTATTTAATCTTCATCTGGGATCTCTACGTGCTTTGACCCTTCCGGTCTCACCAGGGACTCCTCTGACCTTCCAAGAAGCCCCTCTTGTGTGTCAAGGGGCCCATTCGGCCTGATCAGAGGTCCTTCCGACCTGGCCAGGGACTGCACTGGCTGGTTTGTCGCCCTGCCGACATGCTCAGGGACAGGGGTGGCGGATTGCGGGACGCAGGGTACCCAAATCCCTCCCCCCCAGTTGAAAATCCTGGGGGGGGGGGGGGGGCAAAACGGTCATTGTGCCTCCTAGATGGAGCAGGCTAAAATCTGGGGGCAAAATTACACTTATGCCCCCCCCCCCAGGATTTTAGACTGGGGGGAATTTTGGGTACCCTGCCCCCCGCAATCCGCCGCCCCTGCTCAGGGGCCCCTCCGACCTGTCCAGGGGTCCCTCCAGTCTGGCTAGGAACTCATCCGGCATGTTCAAGGGGCCTTCCGACCGGCCCAGGGACCCTTTCGGTCTAGCCAGGGGCCCCTCTGACTTGCCCAGGAGCCCCTCTGATCTGCCCAGCGACTCTTCTGGTCGGACTGCGCTGGCTGCTTGGCGCCCTGCCGACATGTTCAAGGGGCCCTCCGACCTGCCCTGGGGCCCCTCCGTGCTGGCCAGGGACCAATTCGAAATGTTCAGGGACCCTTCTTACCCGCTCAGGGGTCCTTTCGGTCTGGTCAGGGGCCCCTCCGATCTGCACAGGGGCCATTTTAACTTTACAGGGCCCTCTGGTCTCTCCAGGGGCCATCCAGCATTATAAGGGGCCCTTCCGACATGGCAAGGGACTGCGCTGGCTGCTTTGTCGCCTTCGACATGCTCCGAGGTCCCTCGGACCTGCCCTGGGACCTCTCCGTGCTGACTAGGGGCCCATTCGGCATGTTCAGGGGCCCTTCTGACCCACCTAGAGGCCCTTTTGGTCTGGTCAGGGGCCCCTCTGACCTGCACAGGGGCCCTTTTAATATCCCAGGGGCCCTCTGGTCTGCCCAGGGGCCCTCCAACCTGCTTAGGGCTATTATGACCTGGCAAGGATCTGCGCTGGCCGCTTTGTCCCCTGCCGACATGCTCAGGGGCCTCTCGACCTGCCCAGGGGCCCCTCTGTGCTGGCTATGGACCCATTCGACGTGTTCAGGGGGCCCATTCGACGTCCTCAGGGGGCCATTTGACCCGCTCAGGGGCCCTCCCGGTCTGGCCAGGGCCCCTCTGGCATGCACAGGGCTCTTTTGAACGTCCAAGGGGCCCTCTGGTATTTCAGAGGGCCCTGGTGGCCCTAAAGGGCCTTATGAAGTCCTCTAAACTCTCTCAAATCCACGCTTCGCGTGGTAAAGAGCCGCGCGAGAGATACCGCGCTTTGCGCGGTTTCGTCGGCCCTTTTCGGCGTGCTGCGCGCGCCGAAAAGGGCCCTCCTGGCCTCCAGGGGGGCGGCCGCCCCCCCCCCCCTCCTTGGCTACGTGCCTGGTGGGTGGCCGGCTGGCTGGCGGTCAGTGGTGGGTGGGTGGCCGGCTGGCTGGCGGTCAGTGGTGGGTGGGTGGCCGGCTGGCTGGTGGTCAGTGGTTGGTGGGTGGCCGGCTGGCTGGCGGTCAGTGGTGGGTGGTGGGTGGCTGGCTAGCGGTCAGTGGTGGGTGGGTGGCCGGCTGGCTGGCGGTCAGTGGTGGGTGGTGGGTGGCTGGCTGGCGGTCAGTGGTGGGTGGGTGGCCGGCTGGCTGGCGGTCAGTGGTGGGTGGGTGGCCGGCTGGCTGGCGGTCAGTGGTGGGTGGGTGGCCGGCTGGCTGGCGGTCAGTGGTGGGTGGTGGGTGGCTGGCTAGCGGTCAGTGGTGGGTGGGTGGCCGGCTGGCTGGCGGTCAGTGGTGGGTGGTGGGTGGCTGGCTGGCGGTCAGTGGTGGGTGGGTGGCCGGCTGGCTGGCGGTCAGTGGTGGGTGGTGGGCCGGCTGGCTGGCGGTCAGTGGTGGGTGGTGCGAGTAATCACGGTGACACGGGAGCGCCGCGGCCACAATGTCGGCCCCGCCCCGGGGGTGGGCGCGCACCGTGACCCCCGCACACGTTACATCAACGCCGACCCCGCCCGCGGGCCGGCACTGGGGGGCTGAGGGAGCCGGTCAGCCAACTGCGGCCACCAGGGAGCCGGACGGTCAGTGCAGTGGAACTACATATTATAATCGGTCAAAATTACGAAATCACAACTTTAGTGAGCTTTCGAAATTGTTGTAGTTTGTGGGTCATTATTTTTTACAAGACTTGACATGCGTAAGGCAGCAGACTGCTACGGCAGCACATGCTTTAGGGTGGGGCGAAGTATGCGCTTCGCTAAGCATGCCAACTGGAATTGCCATGTGAAGCGTGACCCGGCAATGCATTTTGTGTCGCAAAGTGAACGTTAAAACGTCCTCCGGGCCGGATTTGAACCAGCGACCTAAGGATGTCTGTGTTTCCTCTACAGTCCACCGCGTTACCAACTGAGCTACCAGAGGCCTGTGTAATCCCGAGCAGACAATACATTGGCTGAGGTACGGGAGTCCACGGTCTACGACTACGGGAGTCTGCGCCAATGGGTCAGGTTAGGGACAAACTCCGTCATCGATGGCGCCACTACCGATTCAGTCCTGCGCCGTAATTGTCGGTACAGCGCCAGTAGTGAAATCCGTAGGCTAGACCGAAAGGAACCCCTGGGCGAATCAGAAGGGCCCTGAACAGTGAACATGCCGAATGGGCCCTAGCCAGCACAGAGGGGCGCCTGGGAAGGTCGGAAGGGCCCCTGGGCAGGTCGGAGGGCCCCTGACCAGACCGAAAGGGCCCTGGGTGGGTCAGAAGGGCCCTGAACATTCCGAATGGGCCCCTAGCCAGCACAAAGGGGCCCTTGGGTAGGTCGGAGGGACCCCTGGACAGGTCGGAGGGGCCCCTGAGCATGTCGGCAGGGTGACAAAGCAAAAAATAACCTTTTTGACATTTGATGAGCTCAAATCTGAGGACATTGCAGATTGCATTTTTCAAGAGCTTTCTATTGCTTTGTTCCGTGTGTTCCTAGCTATCACAATGCCTGTGCTATCTAGGAATTTCTGGATCGAAGTCCTAAAACTTGACAATCTGACCCTTGATGACCTCTGGTGACCTCAATATTGACCTGATAAAAAATGGCTGAAATAGTTTCAAAATGCATTCTGACGAGCTTTCGAACAGTCTTTGGTTTTTGTCTACGTCCTATAGAAACCGAGTTAGAGGGGGGCGTCGAAACGCCCCCCCCCCCTCGGCACGGCGAAAGTGGCACCGAGCACCGGCACGGCGCGGGTTAAAGGAAATAGTTCACCTTCAACATTAGTTTTAAACTGAGATGGCAGTTTTGTAGCCCGTGTTGGGAAACCCCTATCTGCAAGTTTTCTTGACT